>CAUYLG010052616.1:0-143863 GCA_963573385.1 Cacajao melanocephalus | reverse complement strand
CGGTGGCTCACGCCTGTAATCCCAGCACTTTGGGAGGCCGAGGTGGGCGGATCACGAGGTCAAGAGATTGAGACCATCCTGGCCAACATGGTGAAACCCCGTCTCTATTAAAAACACAAAAATTAGCTGGGCGCGGTGGCATGCGCCTGTAGTCCCAGCTACTCGGGAGGCTGAGGCAGGAGAATTGCTTGAACCTTGGAGGCGGAGGTTGCAGTGAGCCGAGATCACGCCACAGCCCTCCAGCCTGGCACCTGGCAATGGAGCAAGACTCTGTCTCAAAAAAAAAAAAAAAAAAATCACATGGAAAATGTATTTATTGATGAGCAAGGGCATTTTTTGTTTTCAAGACAGGGTCTCGCAATGTTACCCAGGCTGTGGTGCAGTTGGGTAATCACAGCTCACTGCAGCCTCAACCTCCCTAGCTCAAGTGATCCGCCCACCTCAGCCTCCTGAGTGGCAGAGATGACAGGCGTATACCCCCACACCTGGCTATTTTTTGCAATATTTGTAGAGACAGGGTCTTGCCATATTGCCCAAGCTGGTCTCGAACTCCTGTGCTCAATGATCTGCCCGCCTCCACCTCCCAGAATTCTGGGATTACGAGTGTGAGCCATAGCTCGCAGCCCAGAATGTAATTTTTCTTAAATTTTTCCTGTGTGGGTTTTTATTTATTTATTTATTTATCTTAAATTGGTGAGTTTGAAGGAATGAATGAATACCATCATTTTGGTTCTGGGAGATGTTCTTAATAGATGCATGATTTGCTGGTTACTGTAACAAAGTACTGCAAACTAAGTGGCTTAAACCATAGAAATGTATTGTTGTTGTGTCTAAACATCCTGCGTGTAACACAAAAAAAGAAAAAGACTAAAAAAAAAGAAATGTACAGTTCTGGGGGTCGGAAGTTCAAAATCAAAGAGTTGGTGGTTCGTTCCGCCTGGATGCTGTGAGCAGTGGTCTCTCCCATGCCTCTCCCATAGCTTCTGGCGGTGAGCAATCTGACATTCCTTGGCTCGTAGAAGGTAGAAGTATCACCCGGATCTGTGCCTGCATCTTCACATAGCGTTCTCCCTCTACAAGGACACTGTCATGTTGGATTAAGGCCAATGACCTCATTTTAACTTGATTAGATCTATAAAAACATCTCCAAATAAGGTCACATTCTGAGGTACTGGGGGTTAGGATAGGACTTCAACATATGAATTTGTGGGGGACATAATGCAACCCATAGCAAGAGTGTTATTAAAAAATAATTTAGGGCCAGGTGCGGTGCTCACGCCTGTAATCCCAATACATGGGGAGGCTGAGGCAGGTGGTCAAGAGATCGAGACCATCCTGGCCAACATGGTAAAACCCCGACTCTATTAAAAATACAAAAATTAGCTGGGCATGGTGGTGTATGCCTATATCCCAGCTACTAGCGAGGCTGAGGCAGGAGAATCATTTGAGCTTGGGAGGCGGAGCTTGCAGTGAGCCAACATTGCGCCCCAGCACTCCAGCCTGGTGACAGAGTGAGACTCCATCTCAAAATAAAATAATAATTATAATAATAATTTCGGTATTTTAAGGCTAAGTGTGGTGGCTCACACCTGTAATCCCAGTGCTTTGGGAGGCTGAAGTGGGAGGATCACTTGAGGCCGGGAGTTCAAGATCAGTCTGGGCAACATAGTGAGATTCTGTCTCCACAAAAAAATTTACAAATTTAGAAAGGTGCAGTCGCTCCCAATGCTTTTGAGGCTGTGGTGGGCAGATCACTTGAGGTCGGAAGCTTGAGACCAGACTAGCCAATATGGCAAAAAACCATCTCTACTAAAAATACAAAAATTAGCCAGGTGTGGTGGCACATGCCTGTAATTCCAGCTACAGGAGAGGCTGAGGCACAAGAACTGCCTGAACCCAGGGGACAAAAGTTGAAGTGAGCTGAGATCGCACCACTGCACTGCAGCCTGGATGATGGAGTGAGACTCTGTCTCAAAAAAAAAAAAAAAATTAGCTGAGCATGGTGGCAGGTGCCTGTAATCCCAGCTACTCACGAGGCTGAGACAAGAGAATCACTTGAACCCAGGAGGCAGAGGTTGCAGTGAGCTGAGATTGTGCCACTGCACTCCAGACTGGGTGACAGAGTGAGACTCAATCTAAAAAAGAAAGAAAGAAAAATTTACAAATTAGCCAGGCATAGTGGCACATGCCTATAGTCCCAGTTACTTGGGAGGCTGACGTGAAAGGATTGCTTGAGCCCCTGAGTTCAAGGCTACAGTGAACCATTATCTCACCACTTAGTCGAGCCTGGGGGACAGAGCAACACCCTGTCTCAAAAAACAGAACAAAATGTCTAGATTTTTAAAATGTGATTTTTAAAGGCAAAGTTTATAAACATTAACAGCAATGTTTCCGTTATAAAAACATAAAAATAGTTTTCAGGTTCCTTTTTTTTTTTTTTTAAGCAGAGTCTTGCTCTCTTGCCTGGTAGCATGATCTCATCTCACTGCAACCTCCACCTCCCGAGGTTCAAGCGATTCTATGATCCCAGCTACTCTTGTTTTTTTTTTTTTTTTTTTTTGAGACAGAGGCTGGATCTTTTGCCAGGCACCAGCGTGGAGTGCAGTGGCACGGTCTCGGCTCACTGCAATCTCCGCCTCCTAGCTTCAAGCAATTCTGCCTCAGCCTCCTGTCAGCTACTCTTGACTCAGCCACCTGGGTAGCTGAGATCATAGGTGCATGCCGCCACGCCTGGCTCATTTTTGGATTTTTAGTACGCAGAGACGGGGTTTCACCATGTTGGCCAGGCTGGTTTCTAACTTTTTTTTTTTTTGAGGTAGGGCCTCAAGTAGTTCGAACTACAGGTGCTATGATCACGCCACTGCACCCCAGTTCAGCCTGGGCAACAACAGACAGTGGGAAAGCTTACTTTCTTAGGATAATTTGAGCTCATATCAGTCCATACTCAAAAGAGGTAGATAATCGGGGCCAGTAAAAGTCTTTAAAGCTTAGGTTTGAAGATTTAAACCTAAGCTTTAAGCCCAGACTGGGTGTAGTGGCACAATCTCAGCTCACTGCAACCTCCACCTCCTGGGTTCAAGAGATTCTCCTGGCTCAGCCTTCCGAGTAGCTGGGATTACAGGCACCCGCCACCACACCCAGCTAAGTTTTGTATTTTTTGTAGATGGGGTTTCACTGTGTTGGCTAGGCTGGTTTCCAATTCCTGACCTCAAGCAATCTGCCTGCCACGGCCTTCCAAAGTGCTGGGATTACAGGCATGAGCCACCGTGCCCAGCCTTCCTTGCTGTTTCTTCTACCTGCTTTGCTTTGCTCTTTGCTGTCTCAGGCCCTTTCCATGTGCTGTTTCCTCTTGGCAGTGCATTTCCTTCTCTTTACCTAGTTACATCTACTTTTCACATATCAGCTCAGTCATCATTTCCTGAAGGAAGCCTTCTTTTTCTAAAACAAAATATTTAGAGATGGGGTCTTGCTATGTCGCCCAGGCTGGATTACAGTGGCTATTCATAGTCATAATCATAGTACTTTCTAGCTTAAACCTCCTGGCCTCAAGCTATCCTCCTGCCTCAGCCTCCCAACTAGCTGGAATAGCTAAGGAAACATTTGACTTTCCTGATCAGGTCAAATTTCTCCATAATAGTCTCTGTTAGCTACTTTGCAGCATTATCACAATTGCAATTTTTACATTTTATATAACTTTGGTATTAGTGCCCTCTAGACTATAAAGGCATTAATCTCAGGGCAGGGACCTTTGCCCCACCTATTTTTCTTAAACTTGTATCCTTAACCCCTAACGCAGTGTCTGGCACATAGCACTTGTACTTGTAAACATTTGGTTATTAATGTGAGAAATGCTGTGTAAATAGCCATAGGGAAGTCAATACCATGCCACAATAAGGATTTTTCTGAATCATCTGCTTCCAGCAGTGTCTCTGTTCTGGGTGCACCCAGCAAGCCTTCTTCCTACCTCAGACCCTCAGTGTCTCAGTTCCTCAACCTTGATGGAACTGCTAATTGTGTTCTCTTTTCTTTTCTTTTTTTTTTTGAGATGAGTTTCACTCTTGTCACTCAGGCTGGAGTGCAGTGGTGTGATCTCAGCTCACTACAACCTCTGCCTCCTGGGTTCAAGCAATTCTCCTGCCTTAGCCTCCCGAGTAGCTGGGATTACAGGTATCTGTCACCATGCCCGGCTAATTTTTTGTATTTTTAGTTGAGACAGCGTTTCACCATGTTGGGCCGGCTGGTTTTGAATTTCTGACCTCATGATCTGCCCACCTCAGCCTCCCAAAGTGCTGAGATTACAAGCGTGAGCACTGCGCCTAGCCATAGCCAATTGTGTTGTCTTTCAAGGATGCTTTATGTACATGCAAACAAATCATATACAGTCAGTCCTCCACATATGTGGGTTCTGTATCAGCAGATTTAACCAGCCTTGAATTACAAATATTAACAAAAATTAAAAAGCATTTACATTGCATTCTGTATTACAAGTAATCCAGAAATGATTTAAAGTATACAGGGGAGCTGGGTACAGTGGCTCATTTGTAATCCCAGCACTTTGGGAGGTTGAGGACAGCAGATAGCTTGAGCTGAGAAGTTTGAGACCAGCTTGGGCAACATGGTGAAACCCCGTGTCTACAAAAAAATACAAAAATTAGCTGGGTGTGGTGGCAAGCATCTGTAGTCTCAGCTACTCAGGAGGCTGAGGTGGGAGAATTACCTGTGCTTGAGGCTGTGGCAAGCTATGATTGCACCACTGCACTCCAGCCTGGGTGACAGAATGAGACCCTGCTTCAAAAAAAAAAAGTATACAGGAGGATGTACACAGGTTATATCCTAATACTATACCCTTTTATATAAGGGACTTCAGCATCCTTAGATTTTGGTATCTGCTGGGAGACCCTGGAACCCATCTCCCCACAGATGAGGGATGACCATGTGTGTGTGTACATGTGTGTGTCACACACGCTCACAGAGGTACCTGATTCTTTTAAGCTTTTTTTTTTAAAAAGTTTACTTTTTTAAGATGACGTCTTACTCTGTGCCCAGGCTGAAGTGCAGTGGCATGATATTTTGGCTCACTGTGACCTTCACTTGCCAGGTTCAAGCAATTCTCCTGCCTCAGTCTCCAAAGTAGGTGGAACTATTGGTGCGTGCCACCATGCCTGGCTAATTTTTAAAAAAATTTTAGTCTGCGCGCAGTGGCTCATGCTTGTAATCCCAGCACTTTGAGAGGCCAAAGCAGGTGGATCACGAGGTCAGGAGATTGAGACCATCCTGGGCAACATAGTGAAACGTCGTCTCTACTAAAAGTACAAAAAAATAAGCTGGGCAGGGTGGCGCATACCTGTAGTCCCAGCTACTTGGGAGGCTGAGGCAGGAGAATTGCTTGAATCCATGAGGTGGAGATTGCAGTGAGCCAAGATCATGCCACCGCACTACAGCCTGGGTGGCAGTACGAGCCTCTGCCTCAAAAAAAAAAAATTTGGCCGGGCGCGGTGGCTCATGCCTATAATCCCAGCACTTTGGGAGGCCAACACGGGTGGATCACGAGGTCAAGAGATCGAGACCATCCTGGTCAACATGGTGAAACCCCATCTCCACTAAAAATACAAAAATTAGCTGGGCATGGTGGCGCAGCCTGTAGTCCCAGCTACTCGGGAGGCTGAGGTAGGAGAACTGCTTGAACCCAGGAGGTGGAGGTTGAGGTGAGCCGAGATCGTGCCATTGCACTCCAGCCTGGGTAACAACAGCGAAACTCCATCTCAAAAAAAAAAAAAAAATTTTTTTTTTTAGGTAGGGTCTTGCTCTGTCACCCAGACTGCCAGGCTGGAGTGCAGTGGCATGATCACAGCTCACTGAAACCTCGACCTCCCAGGCAAAAGTGATCCTCCCACCTCAGTCTCCCGAGTAGCTCAGATTATAGACGCACCCCATCATCTCCGGCTAATTAAAAAAAATTTTGTTTTTGTAGAGATTTCTCACTATATTGCCCAGGCTAGTCTGGAACTCCTGGGCTCAAGTGATCCTCCTACCCTGGCCTCACAAAGTGCTGGGATTATGGGCATGAGCCACTTTGCCTGCCAACAATCTTATATATAACATTTGTTTGCATATATGTCGTGATAAATATTTCCTGAAACATCATTTTTCAGTTTGCTTCAAGGTGAAGAGATATGCACAGATGGCAGCAAGGATCTGGCTTGGATGCTCAGCAAGTACCTTCAAAGGTGGTAGTATCTATGTCAGTTCTCACTTTCAGAATCTAATACTCATCTAGTCCTAGTGTGCAACTAGAGTCAGAGGCCAATAGGAAACTGAATTGTGTTAACCAAGCTCTGAAGTCACTGCTGTATTAACTACAATGTGTTAGTTCTCTTTACTGCATTTTTCCACATTTCTTTCTTTTTTTTTTTTTCCCTTTCTCCTTTCATAACATACAGACTTGTGGCTGGACATGATGGCTCATGTAATTCCAGCACTTTCGGAGGCCAAGGTGAGTGCATCACCTGGAGTTTGAGACCAGCCTGGTCAACATGGTGAAACCCTGTTTCTGATAAAAAACAAAATACAAAAATTAGCGGGGCATGGTGGTGGGCACCTGTAATCCCAGCTACTTGGGAGGTTGAGGCAGGAGAACGCTTGTACCTGGGAGGCAGAGGTTGCAGTGAGCCAAGACTGTGCCATTGCAATCCAGACTTGGCAACAAGAGCAAAGCTTCCTCTCAAAACAAAAAAAAACCATACAGACTTGTAATTGATTGCTTGCTGTCATCTGCACAAGGCCATAAGCTAGTGATTTCAGTGGACAAGACAGATGAGGTCCTTGTTTTTATGTAAAAAAAAAAAAAATTTTCTTTTTTTTTCCTGAGATCAAGTCTTGCTCTGTAGCCCAGGCTGGAGTGCAGTGCAACCTCCACCTCCCAGGTTCAAGCGATTCTCCTGCCTCAGCCACCAGAGAAGTTGGGACTGCAGGTGAGCGCCACCACGCCCAGCTAATTTTTGAATTTTTAGTAGAGATGGGGTTTCACCATGCTGGCCAGGGTGGTCTGGATCTCTTGACCTCAGGTGATCCACCCCCCCTCGGCCTCCCAAAGTACTGGATTACAGGCGTGAATCACTGAACCCGCCTATTAGTATTTTTAGCAGAGATAGAGCTTGGCCATGTTGGCCAGGCTGGTCCCGAATTCCTGACCTCAACTGATCCACCCACCTCAGCCTCCCAAAGTGCTGGGATTACAGGTGTGAGCCACCGTACCTGGCTAGAAAATATATATTTATTTTTCCCCTTAGAGGGAGTTTCGCTCTCGTTGCCCAGGCTGGAGTGCAATGGCATGATCTCGGCTCAGTGCAACCTCTGCCTACTGGGTTCAAGCGTCTTCCTGTTTCGGCCCCCCGAGTAGCTGGGATTACAGGCACCTGCCACCACGCCCGGCCTGATATTTTTTCATTATTTTTGTCTTTACAGGTTTTTTTCTATGTTTGTGGGAGGATCAAATGAAATAATGTGATTAGTAAAGCGATTAGTCAGCACTTTAAAATATTTGTAAACGTATACACAGATATATAATACATATTTATGTATATATACACCAAGTTTCCCATTCTTTCTATGACTGCTTTTTCCCCCATTTCCCCCTATACTTTGTCTCTTGAAAAGTTCACACTGTAACCTCCAACTGTTCCAGGTACTTGGTTTGCTTTCAGCACGAAGCTTGTGGGATGCGCAGCCAGTAGGGGGCTAAGAATCACCCAGGCGTGCTTATTACCCAAGCAACGGAGTCAAACAGCACTTTCAGAATGACTTTACAAAAGGGTTACCAAGAAGGTAATATGTTTATTGTGTTAGGTCGCTTAGTAATAACTAAAAGATGAAAACGAGGAAGTGAGAAGCAGTAGGGACAGCCCTACTCTTCAGTATTCATTAAATAAGAGCCCCGCTGCGCTGGGCTTGCGGGTGAGCATGAAGACAGGCGTGAGATGGCCGGGCTCACACGCCTCAGGCTCAGATCCTGGCAGTGGACGCGCCGAAGGCTCCAGGTTACTAGCGGTTTCACTGCCAATAAAGTGCTTTGAGCAAGCCTAACAAGCAATGAATATGTAAACATTTAGTTTCTAGGACTAACCAGGTGATGAGATTTTCCAAGTGACAAAAACGCCTCTAGGTAACTTCCTGGGCCGCAGCTCCCTATCCTAACAGGTTCTGAAAATAGCTCCAGGCCCTTCCTAGCCGGAGTTTGAAAGCAGGCGGGGGGCGCATGCGCGCGGTCCACCGGCCGACCTCTCGGTGGTCCGGGCACGCGGACCTTCTTCCCGACAGCCCGCGGGGGAAAAGAGGGCGGGGAAACAGAATTACCGCGAGCTCTCCTTGAGAGCCGGCGGAAACAGTAATCACGTGACTCTCCTAAGCGGCCTTCGCTTTCCCCCTCCCCCTTCTCGGAAACCCGGCCCCCTCACCCCTCGCCCACCCCACAGCCGCGGTAATGGACCGTTTGGGTTCCGGAATTCTCTTGGATCCAACAACTGGTACTGGGCCGAGGAAAGCCGGCGGAGTCCGTTTTTGGAGGCGAAGGCTGAGGGGTGGTCAAGATGGGGGGGAAATCATCTCCTTCACCTAGGAGGGAGGCAGGGCGGAGAAGGGCACAGAGGAACGGGTTGGGGAGGAGGGAGGAAGTCACGTGAGGGCGCGGCGCGCGCTGCGTGTGCGCGGCGCCTCGTCCGTCGCCCCTCCTCCGCCGCTCCCGGCGGGGCGGGGGGGGGCTGGGGGAGGGGCGTCAAGATGGCGGCGGGGAGGTAGGCAGAGCCGGACGCCGCTGCTGCTGCCGCCGCCACCGCCGCCTCCGCTCCAGTCGCCTCCGGTCCTTCAAACTCGCACCTCCCAGGAGGAGCTGTCCTAGCGCCGGGTTCCGCGGGGAAAGTAAGTCCTTCCCTTGGCCCTTTTCTCCTTCCACACTCCCCCTCCCGGACAGCCTCCCACTCCCACCATCCTCGGGGGGCCGTGTGGGGCCGGGCTGGGGCGGGGGGGCAGCCACCTCGCCCCAGCTTGGGGCCTCCCTTGCCGCTCTCTGTCCCCCGCGGCCGCGCGCTCCGGGGCCCTCGGGGGCATGTTACCGGCGGCGGCACCGCCGCTGCACCCGCTTCCTCCGCCCGTCAGAGCCGGGCCCTGCTGTCGTCGCTCGTAAGGCTTTCGGGCTCATGGAGCCCCGCTGTCCCGGGCCGGAGGCACCCCCTCTTGGACCGCGGGGCAGAGTCCGTGCACGCCGGCTCCGCTGTGTTCGCCCCGTTGGCTTTTGCCTTACAACCCCGGGCTGCGGGTCCCGGACCCGCGGGGAAAGTAAGGTCCGGATCCTTCTCCCAAGTCCTCTCTCTTGCCTCAGCTTTGCTCCCGGGTCTGGGCGAGGGAGGGAGGCAAGCGACTGGGTCGTCCCTCCTAAATCTGAATCCCATATCGGCAGTTCCGTGCACGCCCCACTCTTGAGGCGGTGGGGAAGCCGCGGGGGACACGTGCAGGCTCCCTTCACGCCTCCCCGGGCGACTCGCGTAGTTCTGTCTCGGCAGGAGAGCTCACTTCCCAGACCCTAAGAATACACACGGAGGGTAATGGCAGAGATTTGCTTACTTTGAGGGCGTTTGGCGTAACGAGCATCCAGAGTTCTCCAAAGCAGTGTATGCTGGTGGTTTCCCAGAAGTGGTTTGGGGTCGGTTTAACCGCTGAGGAGATTTGGATGTTCCTAAAACCCTTGTGATTGTTTCTTTCCTGACCCCGGCATCCAGCTCCTCCCCTTCCCACCCCTGCTTTGTGCTTCTGTTTAGTTAATGTTTGCGGACCACTAACTTGATCCTTGCACAGAGCTCTTTTTATGTGCGTGCTCGGTTTACTGTGGGAGGCTTTTGTTTTGGGGAGTCGCTGATTGAGAAACGTGGGAAAAGAACGGGCGAGAAAATGAGAGACAAATAAAGCAACGTTTTTATCCGTTGAATTGCGCAGCCAATTGTAAGTGCACCCGGAAGTTTGTGCTGAACACGTGTAAAGGGAAGGTTAAAAACTGGTCCCCTTTGACCTTTGAAAGTTGGTTATTAGCATTTTGTGTTGAGTTAAGTATTTCATATTCTCCAGACAACCAGAATTAGGTATGGAATATGGCTTCTAAAGAGTCAGCCAGGAGGTTCCAGAGAGCTGTCAAACCCGGAGTGCCCTAGCAAGAACTGACTTAGCACTTGCTGATAAGTCTATGAGCTGACAGTACAGAGGGATTCTATTTTCCATCATATTTTCTAGCAATCATAATTCATTTTCATAAGGCTGGGGAAAGCTATCATCGTTGCACAAGAGAGAGCAGAATTTCCTATCTGGTGACTTTAGTAGGACATTAATTTTGCAAGCAAAGGAACATTTTCTCTCATCTTTTAAAGAAGTTGTTTCCAAAATTTTTCGGATGGGAGATGACTTTACTTTTTTCTTCTGGCTTCTGCTTTTTATCTTCCATTCCAACTATATTCCATATAATTGCCTTTAGAATATTTGTTATTTTTTTAATTTTTGCAACAAGGACCTGCTCTCTTGCTCAAGCGGGAGTGCAGTGAACGTGATCATAACTCACTGCAGCTTGAACTCCTGAGCTCAAGCGATCCTCCCGCTTCAGCCTCCGGAGTAGCTGGGACTACAGGTGTGTACCACTACAGCGGCTAATTTTTTGATTTTTTTGTAGAGAGGCTGGGGTCTCACCGTGTTGATAGGCAGGTACCGGCCTCAAGCGATCCTCTGGCCTCCGCCTCCCAAAGTGCTGGGATTACAGGCGTGAGCCACTGTACCTGGCCCCATCAAAATCTTTTTTATTTTATTATTTTTATTTTTTTGAGACAGAGTCTCACTCCATTGCCCAGGCTCTGTTGCCGAGTGCAGTGGCACAAACTGGGCTCACTGCACCTTCTGCCTCCTGGGTTCAAGCAATTCTCCTGCCTTAGTCTCCTTAGTAGCTGGGATTACAGGTGTGCACCACCACACCCAGCTAATTTTTTTTATATATTTGGTGGACACAGGGTTTCACCATGTTGGCCAGGGTGGTCTCACTGCTGACCTCAAGTGATCTGCTCACCTGGGTTTCCCAAAGTGCTGGGATTACAAGCGAAGCCACCATGCCTGGCCCCCCCTTCAGAATCTTAAATAAAACTTCACTTTAGTTGCTGAAGGGCAGAGACTGAGTTAGTGGCTTACTATTCATTCATTCATTCATTGAATGCTGTTATATGTCAGGCAATTTTGTATGTTTTAAGTACCCCGCTCAAAATACTATTTAGGGGCAGCATGCAGATTCATTTTATGGTTTACAGAGTGGTTTGCCTCCACCAGGTGAGGTGGCTCAAGCCTGTAATCCAGCACTTTGGGAGGCCGAGACTCGTGGGTCACTATGTTAGGAGTTCCAGACCATCCTGGCTAACACGGTGAAACCTCGTATCTACTAGAAATACAAAAAATTAGCTGGATGTGGTGGCAGGTGCCTATAATCTCAAGTTACTCGGGAGGCCGAGGCAGGAGAATCACTTGAACCCAGGAGGCGGAGGTTGCAGTGAGCTGAGATGGTGCCACAGCACTACAGCCTGGGCGACAGAGTGAGACTCCATCTCAAAAAAAACAAAACAAAAGTGGTTTGCCTCAAAGAGTTTAGCTACAGATATGTTTGGGCATTTCTTAGCATCTAAATTGAGCTTAGATTTGTTACTGGCCACCTGTGAAGATGAAGAACACTCAGGTCTGTTCTTACTGAGTAACCTCACTTTCCATGCGGCTCTGTGAGTTCACATGCTTTGCCTGTCAAAAGCTGGTTTAAAGATACTTTTTTGTCTTTTTTGAGATGGTGTTTTGCTTTTGTCGCCCAGAGCCCAGACGGAAGTGCAGTGGTGTGATCTTGGCTCACTGCAAGCTTCGCCTCCCAGGTTCAAGAGTTTCTCCTGTCTAAGCCTCCTGAGTAGCTGGGATTACAGGTGCCCACCACCACACCCAGCTAATTTTTTTGTATTTTTAGTAGAGAGGGGTTTCACTATGTTGGCTAGGCTGGTCTCAAAATCCTGACCTTACGTGATCTCACCACCTCAGCCTCCAAAAGTGCTAGGATTACAGATGTAAGCCACCATGCCTGTCCAAAGATAATTTTTAAGAGGAATCACTTTTGCATTCAATACCAGTTAATAGCTATCTAAAATGATGTAATCCTAAAGTTTTTGCAGTTCTTTTTGTTTTTGTATGCTAATTGACAGATCCAGTTTGCTGTGGCTTGAACTCATGAAGTATTAAGACAATCTTAGGAATACCACTGAAATTTCATTAAATGAAAATAAGATATTGGCGGGGCACAGTGGCTCACACTGTAATCCCAGCACTTTTGGAGGCTGAGGTGGGCAGATAACGAGGTCTGAAGATTGAGACCATCCTGGCTAACAGGGTGAAACCCCGTCTCTACTTAAAAAAAAAAAAAAATTAGCCGGGCATGGTGGCATGAGCCTGTAGTCCAAGATAGTCGGGAGGCTGAGGCAGGAGAATTGCTTGAACCTGGTAGGTGGAGGTTATAGTGAGCTAAGATTGTGCCACTGCACTCCAGTCTGGATGACAGAGCCAGACTCTGTCTCAAAAAAAAAACAAAAAACAAAATGGTATGAAACCTATCAAATTAACTTGCTTATTTATATCTTGGGAGGTAATATATAGATTAGAGCCATGATTTTCTTTTTTTTCTTTTTTTTCTTTTTTTTTTTTTTAGACAGAGTCTTGCTCTGGTGCCAGGTTGGAGTGCAGTGGTGCAGGCTCACTGCAGCCTCCACCTCCCCGGTTCATGTGATTCTCCTGCCTCAGCCTCCCAAGTAGCTGGGATTACAGTCACTCACCACCATGCCTGGCTAATTTTTGTCTTTTAGTAGAGACAGGTTTTCAGCTTCTTGGCCAGGCTGGTCTTAAACTCCTCACCTTATGATCCACCCGCTTCAGCCGCCTCCCAAAGTGCTTGGATTATAGGTGTGAGCCGCCTTGCCTGGCCAATTTCCTGTTTTATACTCACACACTCACTCTCTGTCTCTCTGCCTATATATATATGTATATATATTTTGTGTTTTTTTATTTGAGATGGAGTCTCGATCTGTTGCCTAGGCTGGAGGGCAGGGGTGCAATCTCGGCTCACTGCAACCTCAGCTTCCTGGGTTCAAGCGATCCTCCCAACTCAGCCTCCCTAGTAACAGGGATTGGATTACAGGTATGTGCCACCATGCCCAGCTAATTTTTTTTTTTTTTTGAGATGGAGTCTCTCTCTGTCACCCAGGCAAGAGTGCAGTGGCATGATCTTGGCTCACTGCAACCTTTGCCTCCCAGGTTCAAGAGATTTTCCTGCCTCAGCCTCCTGAGTAGCTGGGACTACAGGCGTGTGCTACCACGCCCTGCTAATTTTTTGTACTTTTAGTAGAGATAGGGTTTTATTGTGTTATCCAGGATTGTCTCCATCTCCTGACCTCATGATCCGCCCATCTCGGCCTCCCAAAGTGCTGGGATTACAGGCTTGAGTCACTGTGCCCTGCCCAGCTAATTTTCTATGTATATTCAGTAGAGATGGGGTTTCACCATGTTGGCCAGGCTGATCTTGAACGCCTGGCCTCAATTGATCTCATCTTGGCCTCCCCAAGTGCTGGGATTACAGGCATGAGCCACTGCACTGTACCTATACTGAAATATTTTAAAATACTGATACACTAAATTGATTTGACAACCTGCTAATGTGTTGTGATTGGTAGTTTGGAAAATATTGGTTTGGAAAGGGTTGAGAGTACAGGA
This sequence comes from Cacajao melanocephalus, assembly GCA_963573385.1. Classification (NCBI taxonomy): domain Eukaryota; kingdom Metazoa; phylum Chordata; class Mammalia; order Primates; family Pitheciidae; genus Cacajao; species Cacajao melanocephalus. Next base: position 130,054 of record CAUYLG010052616.1, on the reverse strand, counting down.
TCTTGGAGGGGCATGGTGTCAGACTTCTGAATTTGTAATTCTGCTCCGAGCTTGCTTTGTTGTTACACTGTTGTATTTTATTTTTCTAAGCCTCAGTTTCTTAACTGTGACAAAGGGAATATGGGTAGCATTTGGTAATCATGAGTTATCTTGAGGGTTAAAAGAAAACTCACTCGAGTATGGGTTGAACGTTCCTAATCTGAAGATTCAAAATCTGGAATGTTCAAAATCTGAAATTTTCAGCACTGACATGATGCCACAAGTAAGAAATTCCACTCCTGACCTCAATTGAATGATCACAATCTAAAACGCAGTCAAAACTTTGTTTCATGCACGTTTTAAGATACTGTATAAAATTACCTTCAGGCTATGTGTATCAGGTGTATATGAAACATAAGTGTATTTTGCGTTTAGACTTGGGTCCCATTTCTTAAGATATTACGTATGTGCAGGTATTCCAACGTCCGAAAAAACCCTGAATCACTTCTGTTCCCAAGCTTCAGATAGGGGAAACTCGGCCTGTAGTGAGAATCAAGACAACACGCCATCTGCATTTGACTAGTGATAATCAAAAAAGTTGTTTCATTCTCCCCCAACTCATTTGTGTATTGCTTTTGTAAAGGATTTTTGTGGTTTTGTATATAATTTGCACATTCCTTTGTAAATATCTTGCTACAGGTTTTGCAATGGGGGGCACTTTACCAAACAAGGTCCTGTGAAGGGTAGGTGTTGAAAAGTACAGATTACATTCTTTTTTGTTGCTGTTTTGTTTGTTTGTTTTGAGACAGAGTCCTACTCTGTTGCCCAGGCTAGGAGTGCAGTGGGACAGTCTTGACTCACTGCCATGTCCATCTCCCGGGTTCCAGCAATTCTCCTGTCGCAGCCTCGAGAGTGGGTTGGGATTACAGGCACACACCATGCCCAGTTAATTTTTTTATTTTTAGTAGAGACAGGGTTTCACCATGTTGGTCTGGCTGGTCAAATGTTGAGCTCCTGACTTCAGGTGATCTGCCTGCCTCGGCCTCCCACAGTGCTGGGATTACAGGCCTGAGCCACCCTGCCTGCCCACATTACATTCTTTTAGGTAAAGGAAATTCTTTTAAACTAACTTTTTTGTAGCTGCTGTTTCTTCCTCCTGATGTTCTTAAGGAACCGGCATACAGTAGATACTATTTGTTGATGAACTGTATCTCTAACTGGATCATTATCCTTTACATTTTTTTCTTTTTTTTTTTTTTTTTTTTTTTTTTTGAGACGAAGTCTCACTCTGTCACCAAGGCAGTGGCACGATCTCGGCTCCCTGCAACCTCTACGTCCTGGGTTCAAGTGATTCTCCTGCCTCAGCCTCCCAAGTAGCTGGGATGATGGGTACCCGCCACTGCACCTGGCTACTTTTTTGTATTTTTAGTAGAGACGGAGTTGCACCACGTTGGCCAGGCTGGTCTTGAACTACTGACCTCAGGTAATCTGCCCTCTTTAGCCTCCCAAACTGCTAGGATTACAGGACAGGCGTCAGCCACCTCGCCCAGCCATCCTTCAAGTTCTTAAACTAAATGTCAGTCATCATATCACAGCTGCATAAAAACAAAGATAAAGCTGAATCTTGAATGCTTAGCACTCTAAATAAGGAGAAAAAAATTCTTTTTGTTATTAGCTAAGGTGAAGATATATTTGCTAAGTGATATTATCTGTGTACATTTAAAAATGTCCACCAGTTTCTTCTAGATTTAATAACTGATTGGTCAAGTTGGATGTTTAACAGTAACACTTTTAGATAAAAAAGGGAACTAGTATTTTATATAACTAACATGGGCAGGGCGTGGTGGCTCACTCTTGTAATCCCAGCATTGCGGGAGGCCGAGGTGGGCAGATCATGAGGTCAGGAGTTCGGGACCAGCCTGGCCAACGTACTGAAACCCTGTCTCTACTAAAAACTGGGTGTGGTAGCACTTGCCTGTAGTACCAGCTACTCTGGAGGCTGAGGCAGGAGAATCTCTTGAATCTGGGATACGGAGGTTGCAGTGAGCTGAGATCACGCCACTGCACTCCAGCGTTGGCAACAGAGTGAGATTTTATCTCAAAAAAAAAAAAAAAAAAGAAAGATAGCTAATAGCTAGTAGCTAACATTTACTCCAGGTACTATCACAGTTACTTGATGCCTCAATCCTATGGAGGAAGCTTTATTTGTATTATTTTAAGTTGTAGTAACTGAGTCAGAGAGGTTCTCATTTGACCATATCATACTACTAGTGGGCCCTGCAGCCAGTATTTGAACCCGGGTATTCTGTCTGACCCCATAATCTCTTTAGCCACTGTGGTATGCTCCTACTGCTATTGCACACATAGCTCTCATGTCTGCTGAGAGCTGTAGAGATCTGTTTTAGGTCTGAGCAAGAGGAAAATTGTCCCCATTTGTAAGTTTCAGCGTTGGTATTGTGAATGGGAACTGTATCCTTTCATTCTTCTGGTTGGCTATTGTTTCTTAGTATACTCTTCCTGCCAAAACTAGCTCTTAGTTTCTATCCACTACTGTGTCTTTGTGTCTTATTTATCATAGAAGTTTTCATAGGTGTACTATTTTGAAATAAGTCATGTTTTCAATTACATGTTATTGTTTTGTTTTGTTTTTTACTTTTTTATCCTATGTTCCAATCAATTACACATTATTTATTTATTTATTTATTTATTTTTGTCACCCAGGCTGGAGTGCAGTGACGTGATTTTGGCTTACTGCAACCTCTGCCTCCCAGGTTCAAGTGATTCTCCTGCCTCAGTCTCCTGAATAGCTGGGACTGCAGGCGCGTGCCACCACACCCGGCTAATTTTTTATTTTTAATAGAGACGAGGTTTCACCATGTTGGCCAGGCTGGTCTCCAACTCCTGACCTCCGGTGATCTGCCTACCTCAGCCTCCCAAAGTGCTGGGATTACAGGCATGAGCCACCGCACCTGGCCTTATTTTAATTTTTTAAAATTAATTAATTTATTGTTTTGAAACTGAGTCTCGCTCTGTCACCCAGGCTGGAGTGCAGTGGCACCATCTTGGCTCACTCCAACTGCCACCTTCCGGGTTCAAGCGATTCTCGTGCCTTAGCCTCCTGAGTAGCTGGGAACATAGGCATGTGCCACCACGCCTGACTAATTTTAAAATTTTTCCTTGAGATGGGGTTTCACTGTGTTAGCCAGCGTGGTCTCGATCTCTTGACCTAGTGATCCGCCCATCTTGACCCTCCAAAGTGCTGGGATTACAGGCATGAGCCACCTCACCTGGCCTATTTTTTATTTTTTTGAGATAGGGTCTCACTTTGTCACCCAGGCTGGAGTGCAGTGGCATGAACATGCCTCACTGCAGCTTCAACCTACTAGACTGAAGGGATCCTCCTACCTCAGCCTTCTAAGGAGCTGGGACCACAGGTGCATGTCACTGCACCCAGCTAATTTTTCAAGGTTTTTTGTTTGTTTGGTTGGCTATTTTTTTGTGGTTTTTTTTTTTTTTTTTTTTTTTTTTTTTTATAAATATTCTCGCTCTGTTGTTGTTGCCCAGGCTGGAGTTCAATGGTACAATCTTGGCTCACTGCAGTCTCTGCCTCCTGGGTTCAAGTGATTCTCTTGCCTCAGCCTCTTGAGTAGCTGGGACTATAGGCGTGTGTCACCACGCCCGGCTAATTTTTGTGTTTTTAGTAGAGACAGGGTTTCACCATGTTGGCCAGAATGGTCTTGATCTCTTGACCTCGTGATCCACCCACCTCGGCTTCCCAAAGTGCTGGGTTTACAGTCATGAGCCATGGCACCTGGCCAAAATCCTGTTTCTTTTTTGTTTGTTTGTTTGTTTGTTTGTTTTGTTGTGTTTTGAGACAAAGTCCTGCACTTGTCCCTCAGGCTGGAGTGCAATGGTGCGATCTTGGCTCACTGCAACCTCTGCCATCTGGGTTCAGGCAATTCTCCTGTTTCACCCTGCGGAGTAGCTGGGATTACAGGCGCCCGTCAGCATGCCCAGCTGATTTTTGTATTTGTAGTAGAGATGAGGTTTCACCATGTTGGCCAGGATGGTCTTGATCTCTTGACTTTGTGATCCACCCACCTCGGCCTCCCATAGTGCTGGGATTATAAGAGTGAGCCACTGTGCCCAGCCAAGATCCTGTTCCTTCCTTCCTTCCTTTCCCTTCCCCCCTCCCCCTTCCCCCCTCCTCCTTCCCCCCTTCCCCCCTCCCCCTCCTCCTTCCCCCCTTACCCCCTTCCCCCCTTCTCTCTCCCCTTCCTTTCCCTTCCCTTCCCTTTTTTTTAAGGTGAAGTCTAGCTCTTGTCCCCCAGGCTGAAGTACAATATTGCTATCTCTGCTCGCTGCAAATCTCCACCTCCGAGGTTCAAGCAATTCTCCTGCCTCGGCCTCCTGAGTAGCTGGGATTACAGGCGCACTCCACTACACCTGGCTAACTTTTGTGCTTTTAGTAGAGATGGGGTTTCACCAAGTTGGCCAGGCTGGTCTCAGACTCCTGACCTCAGGAGATCCACCCGCCTTGTCCTCAAAGTGCTGGAATTAGTGGCATGAGCCACTGTGCCTGGCCACTTCTGTTTCTTTTTCATTTTTTTGACCACCATGCCAGGATGGTCTCGATCTCCTGACCTCATGATCTGCCCATCTTGGCCTTCTAAAGTGCTGGGATTACAGGCATGAGCCTCTGCGCCCGGCCAATCCTGTTTCTTAAAAAAAAAAAAAAAAAAAAGGCTGAGTGCGGTGGCTGATGCCTGTAATCACAGCATTTTGGGAGACCGAGGCAGGCAGATCACGAGGTCAAGAGATTGAGACCATCCTGGCCAACATGGTGAAACCCTGTCTCTACTAGCAACACTGTCTCTACTAAAAATACAAAAATTAACCAGGCGTGGTGGTGTGCACCTGTAGTCCCAGCTACACGGGAGACTGAGGCAGGAGAATCACTGGAACCCAGGAGGCAGAGGTTGCAGTGAGCTGAGATCGCACCACTGCACCCCAGCCTGGGACAGAGCAAGACTCCATCTCAGAAAAAAAAGAGTACTTTTTTTTTTTGTCGATTGTTTGAGAGAGAGACCTTCTGTGGTTAGTAACTTTTGGGTTAGACTGCTACATGTTAAATTTCATTTGAGGTCTATGAACTCCTTTGTAGACATACTAACACAGTTCTCTTGTACATAACAGTATTTACTATTTATATTGTGCTTTGAGTCTTCAAAATGAAAATGTTACATGTTTTTCCTACTATGAATAGGTCTTATTTGTAAAATGAGGAGGAGATTGACTAATATAACTTTTTAATGGCTCTCTCAGCTTGAGCACCAAAATTCTATGATTCTGTAATAGTTTCAGAATAGAGATATGATTAAATACTAAGAGTTCTGCCTAGTGGAGTTAGAGAATGGAATAGATGGTCTCTCTATCCCTTTCCCTCCTTCACCCTGCAAAAAAAAGAAAGAAAATTTGTGCCCGTTTGACTGAGAAGTGATTTCTAGTGTTCCAATTTATGTATAAGATGTATTTAAGATTAAAATCTCTTTTATTAATAGATCATAAAAGACAGTGTCTTTTACAGACATTGTTATTCCTAGTTCATTAATCAGATTAGAAGGTCTTAAATTGTTATTTATTTTAATTGACCAGTAAAAATTGTCTGTATGGTGTACAGCCTGTTTCGGTATATATACGAATACAATATATATATGAATTGTGGAATAGCTAAGTCAAATTGTGATTCTTATGGATGAATTATAAGCTGGTCACTAATGTTATTTATAATTTACTGTCGTTTCTATATGAATATCAAAAAGTTTCTCACTAAGATTTTTGTACTTTTAATGCTCATTAAGAAAATATATTTTAGAAAGCTCTCGCCGGGCCTGGTGGCTCACGCCTGTAATCCAAGCACTTTGGAGGCCAAGGTGGGCAGATCACCTGAGGTTGGGAGTTCAAGACCAGCCTGACCAACACGGTGAAACCCCGTCTTTAAAAAAAAAAAAAAAAAGCTCTCATGAACTCAGTAATACTTTGCAGTGAATATACATTTCATTAATTAATGGCATTTCTACACTTTTGAGTATTATTGATGGGGCTTGGTGTATAACTAATGGACTGGTGGATCCCGTGGCCTGCAAGGGCTCTATGGGCTGTAGTTTTGGAAGTCACTGGTTTAAAACAATGTACTTCTGTTTCAAATGTAAATAAGTCATTTCCCATATTTATTTTAAAGAGATGACACATTTTAATAGTCTCCAGAGTGCTGTTAATCTTGGTCAAGATTTTATCTGTAGCTTTTTTTTTTTTTTTAGACGGAGTCTCACTCTGTCACCCAGACTGGAGTACAGTGGTATGATCTCAGCTCACTGCAACCTCTGTCTCCCAGGTTAAAGAGATTCTTGTGCCTCAGTCTCCTGAGTAGCTGGGATTTCAGGTGCGCACCATCATGCCTGGCTAATTTTTGTATTTTTAGTAGAGATGGGGTTTCATCATGTTGGCCAGGCTGGTCTCAAACTCTCTTGACCTCGTAATCCACCCATCTCGGCCTCCCAAAGTGCTGGGATTAAAGGTATGGGCCACCGTGCCTGGCCTGCGTTGGTCTTAATGAAATATTTTAATTGAAAATGTCTTATTTAGAGCTCTTAGTACTTATTTGTTTTATGCGCTAGGATAATTTGTAGAAATATGGTCAAATCTGTCTGTATTAGAAAAATTAGTTAATTTTGTCTTTTTTTGAAGCATAAGTCATCAGGCAAACAACTTTATTTTAAATCTATATTGGGACATTTCTCCTTCTTTTATCTGTTATTCAGTTCCTTCATGTTATTTCTGTCTTGCTAATACTTTATCCCCCCTCCAGTTTTAATCTCAATCTGGCGTTTATTCTAAAGTAAAATAATGAAGCATCAGAGTTTACCAACATCAACTTTATTACTCTTTGGAAAGAGAACTCATGGACTTTGGGAGTTTCAACTATCTAGTTCCTAATCTTGTACCACTCCCTGCGTGAGTGAACTTGGGTAGATAATTTAAATTTTCTGAGCCTCAGTTTCAGCTCTAAAATTACATTACCTGTCTCTCTCAGGGTTGTTTTGGGCTTAAATATGGTAATGTTTATGAAGAGCTTAACACTGTGTTGAGCTTGTTTCCTTCCTTCCTTCCTCCCTCCCTGCCCAAAATATTTTAATTCCTAATGTTGCTTTTCTTTTTTTCTGGAAAATTCTGGAGAAATCTCCTTTGAGAGGCTCGGCCGGGTGGGTTGCCTGAGTTCAGGAGTTCGAGACCAGCCTGGGCAACACGGTGAAACCCTTTCTCTACTAAAATACAAAAAACTAGCGAGGCATGGGGGCATGCACCTGTAGTCCCAGCTACTCGGGAGACTGAGGCAGGAGAATTGCTTGAACCTGGGAGGTGGAGGTTGCAGTGAGCTAGATTGTGCCACTGTACTTCTGCCTGGGCGACAGAATGAGACTGCCTCCAAAAAAAAAAAAAAACCAAAACTAAGCAAATCTTTGGAGTATCTGTTCTTCCTCCCACCCTTCTACACAGTGGTGTTCCTTAAGTTTCATTCTGGATATCTGGTTTCCACCTTAAACTCACGCATTTTTCCATTAGAATATCTGTCCAAATGATACACAAACAGATGACATAGACAAAGTAGAGGATTTCTTTGATAAATCCTTTCATCTGAACTAGTTCTTACATGCTAGAAGTCATGCTCAGGCTGGGCACAGTGGCTCGTGCCTGTAACCCCAGCACTTTGGGAGGCCGAGGTGGGTGGATCACTTGAGGTCAGCAGTTGGAGACCCCGCTGGGCCAACGTGGGAAACCCTATTTCTACTAAAAAATACGAAAATTAGCGAGGCATGGTGGTGGGTGCCTGTAATCCTAGCTACTTGGGAGGCTGAGGCAGGAGAATCAGCCCAGAAGGCGGAGGTTACAGTGAGCTGAGACCGCACCATTGCACTCCACGTTGGGCAACAAGAGTGAAACAGTCTAAAAAAAAAAAAAAAAAAAAAAGTCATGCTGATTATGTTTTTGGCTAATGCCATTTTGTAGGATATCATGAAACACTGACATTTAATTTTATCACAGCCTGAGAACAAATGGACTAGCTGAAAATTAGTATATTTATGTAACGTGAAATTAGTTTTCTGAGAAGAGCACAGATTTTTCATAAGTATGTTTGTATATATAAATTGGTTATTTCTCAGAAATTAATGAGAAAAGTTAAAATTGAGAAAGCTCTTTTCTCCCCTATTAAATGGGTAAAAATCCATGGCAGCAGAATATTTTAGTCTGACCCCTGAGATTATAGTTGGAAAAACCCCCAAACTAAAATCTGTTTGCTTGAAATTGGTTTTAGACCACCCCCCTCCCCACTCCATAAAACACATCCTTCAAGTCTTCTGAATTCAGCATTTATTTTTTATTTTCTCTTGGCTTAACTCTAACCATTCATCAGCTCATACTTTTTCTCTGGCATGCTTCATATTCTTGCTTCCATTCTGAGTTTTTATTTAAGCTAAGTCTGATGGATTCTGCTCCCTAAATGTCTTGGATTCCATTTTCCCTTCTTTCTGCTCCATACAGTTATAATACGGGTCTCTTGTCGTCTGTTTTGGCAGTTTCCCAAGATGTCTTTCTGCTTCTGGTCTTATTCTGTGTCCCCTTTTAGTGTTTGTTTTTACATTGCTGTTGAGTAATAAACTTTTTTTCTTTCTTTACTGAGGTAGGGGTCTTACTCTGTAGCCCAGGCTGGTGTGCAGTGGTGATCACAACTCCCTGCAGTCTCCAACTCCTGGGCTCAAGCGATCCTCCCAAGTAGCTGGGACTACAGGCATGCACCACCACACTTGGCTAGTTTTATTTTTTTTTTCTTTTTCCTTTTTTTTTCTTCTGAGACGGGGTCTTGCTTTGTTGCCCAGGCTGGAGAGCAGTGGCACGATCTCAGCTCACTGCAACCTCTGCCTATCAGGTTCAAGCAGTTCTCCTGCCTCAGCCTCCCAAGTAGCTGGGACTACAGGTGCATGCCACCATGCCTGGCTAATCACACTTGGCTAATTAAAAAAAAAATTGTAGATATGGGGTCTCCCTATGTTGCTGAGGCAGGTCTTGAACTCCTGGCCTCAAGCTAACCTCCTGCTTTGGCCTCCATTTTGGTGCTAGGATTACAGACTTGAGCCACAATGCCCAGACAAGTAATCTTTCTAAATCATAAATTTGTGTCAAGTAGTCCTCCATTGGAAAACTTGTCAGTAATCCCTATTTCCCACAGGAGCAAGTGAACTTTCTAGTATGTTATACAAGGCTACAGGTGATAGCTTCATCTCTTACCATTTCCTGCCTGAGTCCCATACTTGTGTTCTGAGCTTCCATATTCACATTGAATTAACTCCAACCAGAGTTTCTTTTCTTTTCTTTTCTTTTTTTTTTTTTTTTTTTTGAGATGGAGTCTTGCTCTCTTGCCCAGGCTGGAGTTCAGTGGAGCAATCTCAGCTTACTGCAACCTCTGCCTTCCAGGATTATCCCACCTCAGCCTCCAGAGAAGCTGGGATTACAGGCATCCACCACCACATGTGGCTAATTTTTGTATTTTTAGTAGAGGTGAGGTTTTACCATTTTGGCCAGGCTGGTCTTGAACTCGTGACCTCAGGTGATCCACCCACCTCAGCCTCCCAGTGTGCTGGGATTACAGATGTGAGCCACTGCACCTGGCCTCCAGCCATAGTTCTTAAAGCAAGTCAAATTCTTTCGTGTCTCCATGTTTTGAATGCGTAGTCCAGAGGATCCTTGTCTACCTGATGATTACTTCCTTTGAGGCTCTGCTGCTTTGTAATCTTCATAACATCTCTGCTTCTACAAAGTTCAGTATTTCCTTCTCTGTTCACATGGCCTTTTGTAGACATATGCTTGTCCTGTGATATATGTACTTCTCTATTCTATTTTAGAGTGAGCTTGGGATCCAAGACTTTTGTCCTCTTTGCCTGACACATGGCAGGTTCTTCATAAATATTGAATGAATGGGTCTGGTAGAGATTGTTGGATCGTTTAGAGGGGAGTTAATATTTGTTACTTTTCATTTTTTATGTTAATATTTAATACTTCATTCTAAAGATGGTGGAACCAGGGCAAGATTTACTGCTTGCTGCTTTGAGTGAGAGTGGAATTAGTCCGAATGACCTCTTTGATATTGATGGTGGAGATGCAGGGCTCGCAACCCCAACGCCAACCCCTTCAGTTCAGCAGGTAAGTTTTCCAAAGCCTCTCTTAATTTGTGATTTCCACTGACAGTATTTTTCTTTTTTTTCTTTTTTTTTTTTTTAAGACGGGGTTTCACCATGTTGGTCAGGCTGGTCTTGAACTCCCGACCTCAGGTGATCCTCCCGCCTTGGCCTCCAAAGTGCTTGGATTACAGGTGTGAGCCACCACACCCGGCCTTCCACTGACAGTATTTTTTAAGGTAGAGGGCCTCTGTTGTCCAGGCTGGAGTGCAGTGGCACAATCATGGCTCCCTGAAGCCTCGACCTCTGAGGCTCAAGCAGTCTTCCTGCCTCAGCTCCCCGAGTAGCTGAGACTAAAGGCATGCACCACCACGCCCAGCTAAGTTTTATAGTTTTTGTAGAGATGGAGTTTTGTCATGTTGCCCAGGCTGGTCTTGAACTCTTGAGCTCAAGCGATTGCTTCCCTCAGCCTCCCAAAGTGTTGGGATTATAGGTGTGAGCCTAACTTGGCACAATTTTAAATATACATGTGAAGCCTTAATTTTAAATATACGTATGAATGTTATTTTTTTTTATTTTTTATTTTTTTTTCTTGTTATGTGAGTGTTATTTTTATATTGAGTATTTGTTTTGATTTATGGGGCAGAAAATAATAAAACCAAGACATTATTTTCTGCTTTGTTATTACTGTATGTGTACAGGCAGTGTAAGAGATGTTTAGTGTTCTTGTGAGAGTATCTTTAATTTCCTTAATAGTTGTCTAATTATTTAGGGATATTCTTCTGTGATTTCGCTGTATACATTCTCTGAAAGCAAAAATGTAAGATTCTAGCTGGGCACAGTGTCTCATGCCTGTAATGCCAGCATGTAGGGAGGCTGAGGCTGAAGGATTGCTTGAGCCCAGGAGTTAGAGACCAGCCTGGGCAACGTAACGAGCCCTTGTCTCTACACAAAGTTAAATAAAATTAGCTGGGCGTGGTTGTGTGCACCTGATGTCCCAGCGTCCCAGGAGGCTGAGGTGGGAGGATTGCTTGAGCCCAGGAGTTGGAGGCTGTTGGGAGTTATCGTGCCACTGCACTCCAGCCTAGGTGACAGAGCAAGACTTTGTTTCTGAAAAATAATAGGCTGGTCTGAGTACAGTGTTGTTTACAACTAATTGATCACAGCCAATTACAGATTTCTTTGTTTCTCCTCTACTTCCACTGCTTCACCTGACTAGCTTTAAAAAAAAAAATTATTTATTTATTTATTTAGAGACAGAGTCTCACTCTTTTCACTCAGGCTGGAGTGCAGTGGCATGATCTTGGCTCACTGCAACCTCCATTTTTCAGGTTCAAGCAATTCTTCTGTTTTCCCGAGTAGCTTGGATTATAGGCGCCTGCCATCATGCCTGACTAATTATTGTATTTTGGTAAAGACAGGGTTTCATCATGTTGGCCAAGCTGGTCTTGAACCTTTGACCTCGTGATCTTCCCGCCTTGTCTCCTAAAGTGCTGAGATTACAGGTGTGAGCCACTGTGCCCGGCCTACAAAATTTTTGTTGTTTTTTTTTAGACAGAGTCTCCCTCTGTCTCCCAGGCTGGAGGGCAGTGGCTGAATTTTGGCTCACTGTAACCTCCACTTCCCAGGTTCAAGTGATTCTCCTGCCTCAGCCTCCTTAGTAGCTGGGATATAGGGTCGTGCCACCATGCCCTACTAATTTTTTGTATTTTTAGTTGAGACGGGGTTTCACCATGTTCGCCAGGATGGTCTCAATCTCTTGATCTCCTAACCTCGTGATCTGCCTGCCTCAGCCTCCCAAAGTGCTGAGATTTGTAGGCATGAGCCACTGCATCCGGACAAAAATTAAAAAAAAAAAAAAATGTTAGTATAGTTTTGTGGAATTCTTGTGCTTGCAAAGACTGTTACATTATATCTGCTGTTAGTGATTTCACATCAGTTTGAATGTTAAGCTTGATATTTTTTAATAAATCCAACTCTTGTTCTTGAAACAGAATTTACCACTGTCCTTTGTTTCTTTCTCTGATACTGTTTTCTCTCCAGTCAGTGCCACTTAGTGCATTAGAACTAGGTTTGGAAACCGAAGCAGCAGTTCCCGTAAAACAAGAACCAGAGACTGTACCTACTCCAGCACTGTTAAATGTGAGGGTAAGAATTATTTAGATTTGGTCTTCTAAAATAGTTTAGAACTGTAGTGAGAAAATAACCTGGCCAGGTGTGGTGGTTCATACCTGTAATCTCTGCACTTTGAGAGGCTGGGGCAGGAGGACTGCTTGAGCCAAGGAACTCAAGACCAGCTTGAGCAAAATGGCAAGACCCCATCTCTACAAAAGAAGAAGAAATAGACTGGGCACGGTGGCTTATGCCTATAATCCCGCCACTTTGGGAAGCCAAGGTGGGTGGATCACTTGAGGTCAGGAGTTCAAGACCATCCTGGCCAACATGGTGAAACCCCATCTCTGTCGCTCCTAAAAATACATATAGGTGCATGCCTATACTCCCAGCTACTTGGGAGGCTGAAGCAGGAGAATCTCTTGAATTCAGGAAGTGGAGGTCGCCGTGACCCGAGATCATGCCGCTGCACTCCATCATGGGCGACAGGGTGAGACTGTGTCTCAAAAAATAAAAATTAAAAAAAAAAAAAAAAAGAAATGGATAATTAAACAATAATTAAGCTTTTCAAAAAAGAACCTTTTAGTGTGAAATAGTTTTCTCTAGTTCTGCTTTTTGCCATTTTCCCAGCATTCTACCCTTACCTCCTACTTTGTAACACATTTGTTTCATTCTTTTGGTACTTGTGCTGACCAAAAGATAATACAAACAAAGCAGAACCTATTTTGTTTATTGCAAATGATGTAAAATTCATGAAATAAAGATGAAATGCACATTACCCTATTTTCATTTTTTATTTTTATTATTTATTATTTATTTTTGAGGAGGAGTCTCACTCTGTAGCCCAGGCTGGAGTGCAGTGGCGCGATCTCGGCTCACTGCAACCTCTACCTCCTGGGTCCCTGTTCAAGCAATTCTCCTACCTCAGCCTCCCAAGTAGCTGCGATTACAGACACAAGCCACCATGCCCGGCTAATTTTTGTATTTTTTAGCAGAGACGGGGTTTCACCATGTTGGACAGTCTGGTCTTGAACTCCTGACCTCGTGATCCGCCCACCTCGGCCACCCAAAGTGCTGGAATTACAGGCGTGAGCCACCGCGCCCGGCCTATCCTATTATTTTCTATTTTGCTTATCTATTTCAGCTTTTGTCCATTGACGTATAATTTTTTTATTGAGATGAAGTTTTGCTCTTGTTGCCCAGGCTGGAGTGCAATGGCGGGATCTCGGCCTACCGCCACCTCTGCCTCCCGGATTCAAGCAGTTCTCTTGCCTCAGCCTGCCAGGTAGCTGGAGTTACAGGCATGTGCCACCATGCCCAGCCAATTTTGTATTTTTAGTAGAGATGTGGTTTCTTCATGTTAGTCAAGCTGGTCTTAGACTCCCGACCTCAGGTGATCCAACCTGCCTCAGCCTCCCAAAGTGCTAGGATTACAGGTGTGAGCCACTGTGCCCAGCGGCATATATAATTTTTCTGTGATTGTAATTGTGCTTTAAATAGAGTTCCTTTGGTCTAACCTTATACATAACAATTCTTTCTTTATTTTTTTGAAACAGGGTCTCACTCTGTCACCCAAGTGGAGTGCAGTGGTGTGTTCTCAGCTCACTGCAACCTCCACCTTCCAGGCTCAAACAACCCTCCCACCTCAGCCTCCTGAGTAGCTGGGACTCCAGATGTGTACTACCACAATTTTTTTTTGAGACAGTGTCTTGCTCTGTCGCCAGGCTGGAGTACAGTGGCACCATCTCAGCTCACTGCAACCTCTGCCTCCTGGGTTCAGGTGTTGCTCCTGCCTCAGCCTCCTGAGTAGCTGGGACTACAGGCGCCCACCACCATGCCTGGCTAATTTTTGTATCTTTAGTAGAGACGGGATTTTACCATGTTGGCCAGGCTGGTCTCAAACTCCTGACCTCAGGTGATCTGTCTGCCTCAGTCTCCCAAGGTGCTGGGATTATAGGTGTGAGCCACTGCTCCTAGCCCCACAAAGATATTTTTAAAAACAGATTTGTGGCTGGGCACAGTGGCTCATGCCTGTAGTCCCAGCACTTTGGGAGGCCAGAGCGGCCGGATCATCTGAGGTCAGGAGTTGGAGAACAGCCTGACTAACATGGTATATGTTTTAACAAAGTTATGTGTTTTAACTTGGTAGTGTGCATCTAATCAAATCAGGAATGAAGTAACAATATTTACGCAAAGCTAAGCACAGTGGCTCTTGCCTGTAATCCCAACACTTTGGGAGGTTGAGGTTGGAGAATGGCTTGAGCCCAGGAGTTTGAGACCAACCTGAACAACATTGAGACCCTATCTCTTCAAAGATTTGCTAGGCATGGTGGTGTGCACCTGTAGTCCCAGCTACTTGGGAGGCTGAGATGCAAGAATCACTTGAGTCCATTTGGGCAAGACTGCAGTGAGCTATGATCACACTACTGCACTTCAGCCTGGGTGACAGAATGAGACTCTGTCTCAAGGGAGAAAAAAAAATAAAGCAATAAGAAGTCCATTTTAGATTTTTAGTTGCCCTTCCAGGTTTATGTATATAGCTTCATCAGAGAATAAAGCACTTTTCAGTGGCATGTTGTTTTTTGTTTTCTAGCAGCAGCCTCCATCTACTACAACATTTGTGCTGAATCAAATAAATCAGCTTCCACCCTTGGCATCTACAATTGTAATGACTAAAACACCACCTGTAACAACCAACAGGCAAACCATTACTTTAACTAAGTTTATCCAGACTACTGCAAGCACACGCCCTTCAGTCTCAGCACCAGCAGTACGAAATGCCATGACCTCTGCACCTTCAAAAGACCAGGTTCAACTGAAGGATCTACTAAAACATAATAGTCTTAATGAACTCATGAAACTAAAGCCACCTGCTAATATTGCTCAGCCAGTAGCAACAGCAGCTAGTAAGTCTGTTTTCAGTAGTCTCAACTTTATGCCTTTGGTAAGCTATGTCAGCCTGTTTTTTAAACGATTTGCTTGGGTTTTTAAAGAACTGGGCATGAAAGGGTGTTATCTGTGCTTGAACCTAGGAGGTGGAGGTTGCAGTGAGCCAAGATCTAGCCACTGCACTCCAGCCTAGGCGACAGAGTGAGACTATTAAAAAAAAAAAAAGGCGGGGTGGGGGTGTGTTATCTGCATTATTCTGTATAGTTATGCTCTTTAACACAATTCAAGGGAAGCAAAAGTTTAGATGCCTTGGGTAGATTGTTTAGCTTTGAAATGAAGTTTGTGGGATTATCAGGTAGCTACATTAACAACATGAGATCTTACCAGTTTTATATATTGTGGCTAGCCCAGTTAACATTTTTCTTAATCCTTTACAAATCAGTGCATCTTATACTTCATTTACCTATGAATTATCTATGGATCTTGTTTGAAAGCAGAATCTAATTCACAGTAGAGCCCAATATGTTGTATTTTTTTTTCTTTTTTTGAGACGGAGTTTCACTCTGTCAGACTGGAGTGCAGTGGTATTATCTCTGCTCACTGCAGCCTCTGTCTCCCAGCTTCAAGCAATTCTGCCTCAGTCTACCAAGTAGCTGGGATTACAGGCACCCGCCATCATGCCCAGCAAATTTTTGTATTTTTAGTAGAGACAGGGTTTCACCATATTGGCTAGGCTGGTCTTGAACTCCTGAGTTCAGGCAGTCTGCCCATCTAGGCCTCCCAAAGGATTGGGATTCTAAGCGTGAGCCACCACGCCCAGCCTGCTTGAGTTTTTATGAAATAGAGGGATAGGAGCATTCTAAAAGAATGGGCAGTGTGTTTGTAGGAGGATGTAGAACCTATCTCAAGTGACAGTTGTGATTAAAATTTTCATATAATCTAATTTTTATGTTTGGGGTTATACCATTGTGTCCTTGTGGCTGGAGTTTTTTATTTTTTTGTGTTTTTTTTTTTTTCCCTCAAGATCATTGTCCTGAAGTGACTGCAACCTGGCAGTGAGATGCCAGTTGGGAAATCATTTTAGCTGTCTTAGGACTGATTCGTTTTTCTGCTGTGGAGTGCAGGACTGTGACCTTGACCTAGCTGAGGTGCAGGGAAGCTTCTGGAATCACTCGCTGGGGACTTAGGGATGGTCGACAGTTCATGAAAGATGCTTCTGGTTAGGGTCTTTGGATTTAATGAGGAAGCCTGTTGCTTATATATGAGTGGCTTCTTGAGCATTGTACTCTTCACATCAGCATATGCCATCATAAATTAAAGGAGTACATGTATGCCATTGTGAGGAAAGAGTTTAGAGAACAAAACAAAACAGGATAGATTTGGAGCTGAAGAAGATAACTAGGACAGTAAATTCTCCCACACTTAAGGTAGTAATTTTTAAAAGACAAATGTAGACATTTAAGGCTGCAAATCAAGACTATCCTTGTATGGAAGCCTGAGAAGCTGTCAGACTAGATCAGGACTGAGAAAGATGGTAAATGAATGCTGTAGATAAGCAAAGGTTTGTGTTGGAGATGGTCCTCTTTACTGACGGGGAAAAACATTGAAACTATGAAACTGCAGAAAGCAAGGTGTTGCATGTTCTACCTCTTATCTGTGTGGTTGTTGCCCCTTTGGATTTCTTTTTTTTTTTTTCCCAAGTATCTGCCTCAGCCTCCCGAGTAGCTGGGACTACAGGCACATGCCACCATGTCCAGCTAATTTTTGTATTTTTAGTAGAGACAGGGTTTCACCATGTTGGCCAGGATGGTCTCAATCTCTTGACCTCCTGATCCTCCCACCTCGGCCTCTCAAAGTGCTGGGATTATAGGCATGAGCCACCGTGCCTGGCCGTCCCTTTGGGTTTCTAATCTGTCAGTTTTACTCCAGTCTTAAAACTTTGAGCTGATTGCTGGCTCTTCCACAGTCACAATAAATGAATCATGCCTCTACGTATCATCTCTGTTGTAGTTTCCTTGTTTTGTTAATACTTTATTTTTATTTTGCTTTATTTTCATTTTATTTTTTATTTTTTGTGAGACAGAGTCTCGTTCTGTTGCCCAGGCTGGAGTGCAGTAATATGATCTTGGCTTACTACAAGCTCTGCCTGCTGAGTTCAAGCAATTCTCCTGCCTCAGCCTCCTGTGTAGCTGGGATTACAGGCGCTTGCCACCATGCCTGGCTAGTTTTTTGTATTTTTAGTAAAGACAGGATTTCACCATGCTGACTAGGCTAGTCTCAAACTTCTGACCTCGTGATCTGCCCACCTCAGCCTCCCAAAGTGCTGGAATTACAGGTGTGAGCCACCGTACCCAGCCAGTTTTGTTTGTTTTTAATGAGTCAAATGAATTGTCTCAAAGTAATACTGGCTTTTGGTGTTTTCATTAAACTATTAAATAGTTGTGGTTAGGGTATCTTTCTAATAAATAATTTTCAAGTTTCCCATGCACACATTGTTTTTGAGTTACTTGTTTTCAGAAGTTAATTCTTTTTTGAGGCGGAGTCTCTCTCTGTCGCCCAGGCTAGAATGCAGTGACACAATCTTGGCTCACTGCAACATCCGCCTCTCAGGTTCAAGCAATTCTCTGCCTCAGCCTCCCGAGTAGCTGGGATTACAGGTGCCTGCTACCATGCCCCGTTAATTTTTGTATTTTTATTAGAGTCAGGGTTTCACCATCTTGGCCAGGCTGGTCTTGAACTCCTGACCTTGTGCTCTGCCCGCCTCAGCCTCCCAAAGTGCTGGGATTACAGGCGTGAGCCGTCGCACTTGGCCAAGTTAATTCTTTATTTCCATAAAGACACAAGGGTTTGAATGTTTTCATGCCTGTGCTTAATTTAAAAGAGTCCGGCTACGGTGGCTCACCCCTGTAATCCCAGCACTTTGGGAGCCGAGGTTGGTAGATCATCTGAGGTTGGGAGTTGAAGGCCAGCCTGACCAACATGAGAAACCCCATCTCTACTTAAAAAAAAGAGAGAGAGAGAAAAAAAAAATTATCTGGGCATGGTGGCGCATGCCTGTAATTCCAGCTACTCCGGAGGCTGAAGCAGAATTGCTTAGGCAACAAGAGCAAAACTCTGTCTCAAAAAATTAAGTAAATAAATATAAAATAAATTAGTAATAGATTGACATTCTTTGGTTTGTGAACTGGGTAAAGTTCTGGATTTTTAAGTAATGAAAAAATGAGTTGAGAATTTTCTTCTGAAATGTAAATTGTCTTTTTTCTCCTCAGCTGATGTAAGCAATGGTACGGTAAAGAAAGAGTCTTCTAATAAAGATGTAGCAAGAATGTGGATAAACGACATGAAAATGAGGAGTTTTTCCCCGACTATGGTGGGTTTCAAATAGCTGTGTCTTTTTTTGTGTAGTTTGAGAATATACTCAACTAAAAGTGTTCTATCTGGAACAACCGTCAGAAAGCTGTTTTTCGGTGGAGAAGAAGCTACACAGGCATATAAACTAATGGATGAGCTTAAACCTCAGTGGAATAATCTAATAGGTGCTAACCAGGTGGTTAAAACTTGCAGATTTGATGGAGTGTGGTACTACATGCAGTACTGATATCCTACTGTTAAAAAAAATCTCACTTGAGCAGAAAAGAAGACAATGTGAGGTTAACAAAAACTGTTTGATGACTATTTTCCTTTTAGGATTGAACTTGAATAGATAGCTCATACATAATGATCTGGTTTTTTTTTTTTTTTTTGAGAAAGAGTCTCTCTCTGTTGCCCAGGCTGGAGTGTGGTGGCACGGTCTCGGCTCACTGCAACCTCCACCTCCCAGGTTCAAGCGATTCTCCCACCTCAGCCTCTCAAGTAGCTGGGATTACAGGCACATGCCACCATGTCTGGCTAATTTTTGTATTTTTAGTAGAGATGGGGTTTCACCATGTTGGCCAGGCTGGTCTCGAACTCCTGACCTCAGGTGATCCACCTGCCTCGGCCTCCCAAAGTGCTGGGCTTACAGGAATGGGCTACCACGCCCAGCCTGGTTATGAGTAATTCTTAACATTTTGAAAATGCTGTATGCTTTGGATCGGTTGATTCCATACATTTATTTAATAAATTATCTCTGTATAACATTGTTAATATGAAGTAGGTTTCTGCAAGAAGTATACTCCGTGATTCCACCTTCAGTAAACAAAATTTGACAACCATCTGGATTACGGAGTAATAATGAAAAGTATATCAGGCTGGGCATGGTGGCTCACGCCTATAATCCCAGCACTTAGGGAGGCTGAGATGAGCGGATCATGAGGTCAGGAGTTTAAGACCAGCCTTGACCAAATGGTGAAACCCTGTCTCTACCAAAAATACAAAAATTAGCTGAGCATGGTGGCACGAGCCTGTAATCCCAGCTACTGGGGAAGATGAGGCAGGAAATTCGCTTGAACCCAAGAGGCAAGAGATTGCAGTTAGCCGAGATCACACCACTGCACACCAACCTGGACTACAGAGCGAGACTCCATCTCAAAAAAAAAAAAAAAAAAAAAAAAAGTTGTAATGTGCTACTCACAGTAAAGGTTAAGAATTTGGAGGAAGAGGAGACCTTCATGAACTAAAGTAGCCTGGTGCACTTTATGGAGGAGGAGTAATGCAGCTTGAGTTTTGAGTGTGACGAGACTTTGAGACAGGATTTTAAGAAGGGAACTAAAGAATTAATAGGCACAGAGGAGGCAGTGACTATGTGCTTAGGTGAAAATAAGCCAGGAAGCTTAGCTCTATGCAGAAAGAAGTGGGAATGGTAGATGTGGGCTCCATGGAGGATCCTGACTTGAGATTTTTTTTGTTTCTGTTTTTGTTTTTGTATTTTTGAGATGGAGTCTTGTCTGGAACCCAGGCTAGAGTGCAGTGGCATGATCTTGGCTCATTGCAACCTCTGCCTCCCAGGTTCAAGTGATTCTCCTGCCTCAGCCTCCTGAGTAGCTGGGATTAAAGGTGCATGTCACCAGACCTGGCTAATTTTTGTATTTTTAGTAGAGATGGGGTTTTACCATGTTGACCAGTCTGGTCTCAAACTCCTGACGTCAGGTGATCCTGGAGGCCAAAGCACCTTCCCCTGAATTGAGTTTGAAGGACTTTGGACTTAGTCCAGCACCATTGAGCCAGTAGACATGGAGGGACCTGTTAGTGCTTCAGGATAAGCTGGGGTAGGGCAGACAGATTCGGGTTGAGTAGGGTTAGGGAAGAGAGACAGGTTGGAAAGTTGTTTAACTTAAAGGGGAAGTAAGAACAAGTATAATAGAGGCATTGCGGAGGGGATTGGAAAAGGGAGAGGGGAAAGGAAAAAAGGAGGAAAATAAGAGATGACTGTACATAACGATACCAAAAACCTTTTTTTTTTTTTTTTGAGACAGAGTTTTGCTCTTGCCAGGCGCCAGGCTGGAGTGCAGTGGCGCAGTCTCGGCCCACTGCAACCTGTGCCTCCCGGGTTCAAGCAGTGCTCCTGCCTCAGCCTCCCAAGTAGCTGGGACTACAGGCGCACGCCAACATACCCAGCTAATTTTTCTATTTTTTATTAGAGACGGGGTTTCACCGTGTTGGTCAAGATGGTCTCAATCTCTTGACCTCGTGATCCGCCTGCCTCGGCATCCCAAAGTGCTGGGATTACAGGCGTGAGCCACTGTGCCTGGCACCAAAAAACTTTTGAGACTTGGTTCTGGAATATGGAATTGGAGAGAGTGCAGCAAACTGTAGCTGAGGTTTTGAATGGGGACCAGGAGAACAAGTGCTACTCTCAGTACTCTAGTGATTGTCTACCAGCAGCATTTGGAAGGTGATTTTTTGGAAACTAAGAATGCATATTTCTTGAAGAAATGTTTTAGGTAATTCTCATGTTTCCGTTTCAGCCTATTATATACCAAAAGTATTTTATTGGCCTAGCAGTTAAGTAACACCACAGAGAGACTGCACACTGGTAGCCCATGAAACAAATTAGTCGACAAATGTGTGTGTGTGGTTTTTTTTTTTTTGAGACAGAGTTTTGCTGTATAGCCCAGGCTGGAGGGCCGTGGTGTGATCTCAGCTCACTGTAACCTCTGCCTCTTAGGTTCAAGTGATTGTCCTGCCTCAGATGATGATGATGACGATGATGATGATGATGATGATGATGATTACTATTATTTTGAGAAGGAGTTTTTCTCTTGTTGCCCAGGCTGGAGTGCAATGGTGCGATCTTGGCTCACTGCATCCTCCGCTTCCCAGGTTCAAGCAATTCTCCTGCCTCAGCCTCCCGAGTGGCTGGCATTACAGGTGCCCACCACCATGCCCAGCTAATTTTTCTATTTTTAGTAGAGAGGGTTTTGCCATGTTGGCCAGGCTGGTCTCAAACTCCTGACCTCAAGTGATCCACTTGCCTTGGCCTCCCAAAGTGCTGGGATTACAGGCGTGAGCCACTGTGCGCAGCCACCTCTGGTGATTTTTAAAAACTCTAGGTAGGGGAATAAAGGATGGAGGGAGAAAGAAGATTGGTTATCTTAGCATAGAATTCATTTCTATTTTATAAGAGAGAACAGGGTGAGAAGGTGGAGGTGGAAAGGACCCAGAATTTATGTAATTTGCCTGAATTAAATAACAGATGACACAATTAAATAACAGCATAATTGGGATTCAGATCTCTTCCTTTGACCAGACATATTTTGCCTCGAATTTCTGAAATTGGGTTTTATTTTAGCAAAATTTCTGAGAACATTTGAAGTTCTTAGATTTTATCTAAAGACTCCATGGGTTAATTAATGTTGATTGGATGGTTATGTCCCACCTCTTTTCTGTTTCACATTTATTCAGTATCTATTTGCAACCATATTCTGCTCTAGATTCTGAGGTAAATGAAAAAGAGTCTGTCCTTACCTTTCAATGCTGTCTTGACCTTGCCTTAATTTGCCTTAACCTGTAAGTTTTTGTTGTCCTCTTCCCTTGGTATAGTGAGTTTCACAATAGTTTTTTTTTAAAAATATATTCTTCCCTGAACAAGTACACTTTAATAAAACAGTTTCCTAATGATTAAACTGGTAATAAAAAATGGCTTGTTCCAGGTCTTCCTCTATTCCTTTAAGATCCTATAGAGGAAGAAAAGGGAAGCATAACTATGGTGACCATACTTGGTTTGTCGAGGACAGTCTGGGTTTACTCCTGTTTTCTCAGTATGATTTTTAATAGCACCCCAACTCAAATGTGCCAAGGTTTGGAGAATAAGTTATATGGCCATCTTACATATGATCACGATTGCGCCTGTGGAGACACAGAAGTCTGAAATAAATTTTCTGTTCTTCATAAGAGCCTTTAAACTCCAGTCTTCTGGGGTTTTGGTATTAGAATATGTAGAAAAGTAGACAAATGGAAGTGAACTGAGAAAAAGGTGGGTGTGGTGCTGAGAGACACCTTTGCTGGGGTTCATTCCAGTTCTAGCACTATGAAGAGCCAGCCACAGTGCTTCCTCTTTCTCCTGGAACTAGAATGAAGGCGTGGTCGGAGTGCAGAGAGAGTTCTGGACATCAAGGAGGGGTGGTAGGCAGCATTGAAGGGGAAAGTAGCTTAAGATGATGGCAGCTAGAAGGACATGGAGCCCTGTGGTGACCCATTTGTGGGTAAGGGACAGTGTAGGTCCTTGTTATCTGTGCTCATTATCAGAGAAGCAGGAAAGCCACGAAGCGTGGCCCAGATTTTAGGGATTATTGAGGTGGCACATTGTGTTTCCATGATGGAACATGGTAGGCATTCCTACAAGAGTTTTTCTATGTGTTGGCTGGGTGTTGGTCCCTGGATTTGGGATTAATTGTGCTCTTGTGTTCTTTCTATGTTGCAGAAGGTCCCTGTTGTAAAAGAAGATGATGAACCAGAGGAAGAAGACGAAGAAGAAATGGGTCATGCAGAAACCTATGCAGAGTACATGCCAATAAAATGTAAGTCTTTGGGATTTGTCAAATATTTACGTCAGAGTTTTACTGTGCTTTTTTTTATTTTTTATTTTTTTGGTTCTTTTTGTTTTGCTTTGTTTTGTTATTTTTTTCCATATAAATTGGAACCTTGTTTTTGGTCAGAGTGTTTTAAAATTCAAATTAAAGAACCTTGGATTTTATTTTGAGTTAATTTTGTTCATAGGAGTAGTGATTATAAATATCAAAGCTAGTTGTCGAGATGTATAAAGCTAAGATACATATTTATATTATATACAGCTTGTCAAAAATTGTAAAAACATTGAAATTATAAAAATGATTTGTGCTATTTGAATTCTGTAGTTTTTAATTAACTTTGTTTCTCCCTTTTGTATAACCATGATTTTTGTTTTTTGCAGCCACTATATGATGTCAAAAATTAGGTTTTTAGTATTTGCATAATATTTTCACTTTTTTATTATAGGAAACAAATCTATGTCTAGAATTTGTCTTTCATGGAGTATTGGTTTCTGTAAAAAGCCAGTAATAGGCCAGGTGTCGTGGCTCACACCTGTAATCCCAGCACTTTGGGAGGCCAAGGCAGGCGGATCACGAGGTTGGGAGTTCAAGACCAACCTGGCAACATGGTGAAACCACGTCTCTATTAAAAATACAAAAAAAATTAGCTGGGCATGGTCACACGCGCATGTAATCCCAGCTACTCGGGAGACTGAGGCAGGAGAATCCCTTGAATCCAGGAGGCAGAGGTTGCAGTGAGCCAAGATCATGCCACTGCATGCTAGCCTGGGCGGCAGATTGAGACTCCATCTCAAAAAAAAAAAAAAGCCACTAATAATACTATTTGACTTGAACTATAATTCTCTTTTTATTAACTACTGATAGACTCTTAAGATTCCATCATCCTTTTCTGGTCATGTATAATTAGTTTTAGGGGGCCTAGCTGAACTTCTGTTTTCATTCCCCCATAACTAATAATCATTCTGCAAACAGATTGAAAGAGTTGGAGCTGGGTGTGGTGGCTCGTGCCTGTAATCTCAGCATTTTGGGAGGCTGAGGTGGGTGGATCATAAGGTCAAGAGATCGAGACCATCCTAGCCAACATGGTGAAATCCCATCTCTACTAAAAATACAAAAACTAGCTGGGCATGGTGGCTCATGCCTGTAGTCCCATCTACTAGGGAGGCTGCGACAGGAAAATTGCTTGAACCCAGGAGGCAGAGGTTACAGTGAGCTGAGATAGCGCAACTGCACTCCAGCCTGGCAACAGAGCAAGATTCCCTCTCAAAAAAAAAGGAGAGTTTATGGCCCTTTAAGCCAGAGGACAGCAAACTGAATCTGGACCACACCCTCTTTTATAGTAAATAGTTTTATTGGAAAATAGGCATATTCACTGATTTACGTATTCTATGGTTGCATTGACACTGTAACAGCAATGTTAAGTAGTTATACGAGACAGGATGGCCTAAAAAGGCAAAATCGTTCTCTGACCCTTTACAGAAAAAGCTTCCAGATCATTATTTTAATATATTCATGTTGTATATGTTGGGGACTTGTTTATTTTTATTTTTATTTTTTTCTTGAGACGGAGTCTTGCTCTGTCGCCCAGGCTGGATGGAGTGCAGTGGCACGATCTCGGCTCACTGCAACCTCTTGTCTCCTGGGTTCAAGTGATTCTCGTGCCTCAGCCTCCTGAGTAAACTGGAATTACAGGCATGTACTAACATGCCCGACTAATTTTTGTATTTTTAATAGAGACAGGGTTTTGCTGTGTTGGCCAGGCTGGTCTCGAACGCCTGACCTCAAGTGATCCCTCTACCTCGGCCTCCCAGAGTGCTGGGATTACAGGCATGAGCCACCTGTCTGGCCCAAGTCTCTTTTAACCATATGTAGTTTATAAATCATTTTAGTCAAATACAGATAGTACTTTATCATCACTAACTTCTTATAGAAGCCCAGAGTGAATACTTTCTAATTATTTTGTCATAAGAAAAATATTGCAATGGCCTGTAATGAAACTAACAATGTAATTACTTGGAATAATTATTTTTAAATTTTTATTTAGTAAAAATTGGCCTACGTCACCCAGATGCGGTAGTGGAAACTAGCTCTTTATCCAGTGTTACTCCTCCTGATGTTTGGTACAAAACATCGATTTCTGAGGAAACCATTGATAATGGGTGGTTATCAGCATTACAGCTTGAGGCAATTACATATGCAGCCCAGGTAAGCAATAATATTTCATAATTAATATAATTATTATTTTATCCTATTCTAGATAACATAGTTGTTTGAATCTAAAGGTAATTTTTCCTTCCATGAAAAGCTTGTAAATGTGATTTTTATGAACGTTTTATGTGTTGGAAAACTAAAAGTGTAGCGGAGATACAGATTGTGTATTTCCAGTGGAAATGACAGATGACATAACTTTCTTGGAATTTACTGGGAATATCTATTAAAATTAAAAATGTGCATACCGGCTGGGCATGGTGGCTCATGTCTGCAATCCCAGCACTTGGGGAGGCTGAGATGGGCAGATTGCTTGAGCCCAGGAGTTCAAGACCAGTACGGGTAACATGGTGAAACACCATCTCTACTAAAAATACAAAAAATTAGCTGCGTGTAGTGACATGGGCCTGTAGTCCCAGTTTCTTGAGAGGCTGAGGTAGGAGAATCACTTCAGCTTGGGAAGTTGAGGCTGTAATAAGCTATGATCTTGTCACTCCAGCCTGGGTGATAGGAATGAAACCCTGTCTCAAAAAAAAAAAAAAATTAGATGTATGTATATATGTGTGTATATACGTCCATTCCTAGGAGTGTGTTCCCTAGAACTGTTGGAGCATATGCAGAAGGATATTTGTTGTACCTTTTGTCCCCCCAGCTGGAAAAGATTTGAGCATCAACATTGTTGGGGGATGATTGCATAAACTGTCATATTATTGGACTTTGAGGTGTTGTGTGGGCTTTTAAAACGATGTGAGATAGAGTTAGACTGTGGTCTTGAAATGATTTCAGTCATATTCCGTATCTGTAAAATAAGTAATAACCAAAATAGCCATTTATCCTCTATATTTTGTGTGATGTAAAACTTAATTTGGCCGGGCATGGTGGCTCATGCCTGTAATCCCAGCACTTTGGGAGGCCAACGCAGATGGATCACCCTGAAGTCAGGAGTTAGAGATCAGCCTGGCCAACATGGTGAAACTCTCTACTAAAAATACAAAAATTAGCTGGGCATGGTAGTGCACGCCTGTAGTCCCAGCTACTCAGAAAGCTGAGGCAGGAGAATCACTTGAACCCAGAAGGTGGAGGTTGCAGTGAGCCGAGATTGTGCTACTGCGCTCCAGCCTGGACGACAGAGTGAGACTCTGTGTCAAAAAGAAAACAAAAAAACTTCCTATTTGATTCTGCAACTGTTGATAGGGGTATGGTGGGCTCCTCACCAATTTGTTAACTTTAGTTACCTGGTACATGGGAGAGTAGCAGGAAATAATATATAGTAAATATGTAGAAAGTATCCACATTAAAAGCCAAACTGTATGAAATTTAAGTAAAAATAAATAATGTTGCAAAATATATACAAAACAAAAAACAGATAACATCAATATATTTGTAAAACAGTATATGAAAGATTGATCACCGAAATACCGAAAGGATTATATTAATTACCAGCCTTTTGTTTTTCAGCAACATGAAACTTTTCTACCTAATGGAGATCGTGCTGGCTTCTTAATAGGTGATGGTGCTGGTGTAGGAAAAGGAAGAACGATAGCAGGAATCATCTATGAAAATTATTTGTTGAGTAGAAAACGAGCATTGTGGTAAGTGTCTAAAAATTGGCCTCGGGAGCTTTTATTAGTGAATAATTACTTTAGCATGTGGGGATGAGATTCCCCCCTCCTGATCAAGACAGGGTCTCTGTCACCCAGGCTGGAATGCAATGGCACATTCATGGCTCACTGCAGCCTCTACCTCTGGGGCTCAAGTGATTCTCCTGCCTCAGCCTCCTGAGTAGCTGGGACTACAAGTGTGTGCCCCCATGCTTGGCTAATTTTTTAATTGTTTGTAGAAATGGGTTTTGTTGTGTTGCTCAGGCTGGTCTCGAACTTCTGGGCTCAAGCAATTCTCCTGACTCATCCTCTCAAAGTGTTGGAATTACAGGTGTGAGCCACTGCACTCAGTGGGGTGGGTTGTTCGGGATTTTTTTGTGTGTGTGTGAGACAGAATCTTGCTCTGTTGACCAGGCTGGAATGCAGTATTCGATCTTGGCTTACTGCAACCGCTGCCTCCCGAGCTCAAGTGATTCTCCTGCCTCATCCTCCTCAGTAGCTGAGACTACAGGCGTGCACCACCATGCCCAGCCAATTTTTTGTATTTTTAGTAGAGACAGGGTTTTACCATGTTAGCCAGGATGATTTCAATCTCCTGACTTTGTGATCCACCCGCCTCAGCCTCCCAAAGTGCTGGGATTATAGGAATGAGCCACTGTGCGTGACTTTTGAGATGGGTTTTAATGAGTAGGGTTTTTTTTATTTTTTGTTTTAAGTGTCACAACCTGGCTTTATTTATTCCTCAATTCTGCAATTACATAATTTGTATTTAATTTGTGCTTTTTTTATTTTGGCAGGTTTAGTGTTTCAAATGACTTAAAATATGATGCTGAAAGAGATTTAAGGGATATTGGAGCAAAAAATATTTTGGTTCATTCATTAAATAAGGTATGAAAGCTTTTTATTCAGTTGGTTATTCAGTAAACATTGATTCATCTATGAGATATCTATATAAGGAAAACTTTGGACAACTTTGTACAGTTTTTATATTACTCCACAGAAAGCATGGTGAGGGCAGCCACTGTTGTTGGTTTGTGGATTCCTGTTTGTTAAACACCGTGACAAGCAGTAGCCATTCATTACATGTGGCTGTTGAGCAGTATAAATGACCAGTCCAAATTGAGAAGTCCTGTAGGTGTACAATGCACACCAGTTGATTCTCTCAATAGTCAGTGCTATTTTTGTCTTTCTTTCAAAAGTTTACATGCCATAAGGATGCAGTGTAGATGGGTGGCATACCTTGCACTATAGTTCACCAAATCCTGTGTGGTGTAGGTAGTTATGGCTTGGGCAGACTGGTATTTGTATTTGTACAGCTAATGGACTTGAGTTACCTGTACCGCTTCTCACATGAAAACAATTTTGTAAGTTGAAAGAAAATGTGTGCCAGTGTGTTTCAGAATGTTAAGATTCAGTGCTGCACATGGTGGCTCTTGCCCATAATCCCAGTATGTTGGGAGGCATAGGCAGGTGGATCACCTGAGATCAGGAGTTTGAGACCAGCCTGACCAACATGGTGAAATTTTGTAAAAATACAAAAATAAAGGCCGGGTGTGATGGCTCATACCTGTAATCCCAGCACTTTGTAGAGGCTGAGGTGGGTGGATCATGAAGTCAGCAGTTCAAGACCAGCCTGGCCAAGATGTTGAAACCCCATCTCTACTAAAAATACAAAAATGAGCTAGGCATGGTGGTGCACGCCTGTAATCCTAGCTACTCAGGAGGCTGAGTCAGGAGAATTGCTTGAACCCGGGAGGCAGAAGTTGCAGTGAGCTCAGATCGTCCCGCTGCACTCCAGCCTGGCCAACAGAGCGAGACTCCATCTCAAAAAAAAAAAAAGTGTTAAGGTTAATTTAGCAAATTTTTATTGACCTACTATGTATGAACCAATTGTTGGTGTTACAAGGTTAAAATAGACTGATATGGTTCCTGGAACTGCCCCCCTAGTAGCTCTTTGAAAATAAGTAACTGTAAATCTACTTCCCATGTGAGTCCTAAGTTGAATTCAGTGTTGCCCTGCTCATCAATGGCTTGTTAGGATGGGTTTTACTGGGTGGATATGTAGTTATAAAGTACTGTGTCTTGAATGACTATACACTACAGAACTAAAAGCATGTAACTGGCACCTAGAAATGTTGTTTTATTTCAGAGTAGTATTAGAAAGGCACATTAATAATTACTCAATTCTTATATATCCCTCAGAAACTAATCATGGTGTTTTGCATATAGTAAGTGCACAATAAATACTTGTAAATTATGACATTTTTTCTTATGGGGGAGTTTGTCTGGTTTTCGATATTTTTTCTTGGTGATAGAGTTTTTAAGACTTTGAAAACTGGATTTTTTTTTTCTTATCATGATTTCAACTCTCACCTAGGCTGGAGTGCAGTGGCATGATCTCAGTTCACTGCAACCTCCGTCTTCCAGGCTCGAGCAATTCTCCAACCTCAGCCTCTGGAGTAGCTGGGACCATAGCAATGCGCCATGATGCCTGGCTAATTTTTGTGTTTTTTATAGAGATGGGGTTTCACTATGTTGGCCAGGCTGGTCTTGAACTCCTGAGCTGAAGCGATATATCTACCGCGGCCTCCCGTAGCATTGGGATTGCAGGCCTGAGCCACTGTCCCCTACTAAAAACTGGATTTTTGCACTATAAAGTTGAGTGCTTGTGTTACATAAATCTATACAAAAAAAAGTGTGTCTCTTTGTACTTTTGTGTTTTCTGAAGCCTGTTATGGGCCTAACAAGAGTTCCTGCTTGTGAATGTTTGGTAGGGATAAATGTTTCAGAGAGAAAGTTATACTAATTAAATTCTTCTCTTTTCTTTCTTTTAGTTTAAATATGGAAAAATTTCTTCCAAACATAATGGGAGTGTGAAAAAGGGTGTTATTTTTGCTACTTACTCTTCACTTATTGGTGAAAGCCAGTCTGGCGGCAAGTATAAAACTAGGTTAAAACAACTTCTACATTGGTGCGGTGATGACTTCGATGGAGTGGTATCCTTTACAGAAAATATTTTTGTATTTTTTAATGACAGCAAAATTATAAAAGGGGAAACAGGAATCCTAAGATTAAATGAATTGCAGGAGTGAAAACTTTAATGATAAGCTAGAATATCCAAAGGGATTGGAAAAGTTAATTCTGTTTTTTTACCTGTTAGGAAACCAGTATTTAACCTTCTGGTTTAGAAAAATGTTAATAGCTATGAGGAATGCTGAATACTATATTCCCCCTTTGGGGATTGACATTGCATATTCACATGGCAAAATACCTGAGAAGACTAAGGGAAAGAAAACTGTTAGAACTTAGTGGGCCCAAACTTCCTTGTTCACAGCATATCTCTTAACTGTCTTGCATGAGGAACACCACTCTGAAATGCTGCTTAAATTGGTTACCAATCATGCTTCTACTTCACACAAGCTACCAAATAACAACTTCTTGCTGCAGTGGGTTCTTTTCTCTGTTTTACTTTAAAAGCAAATAGCTGGTTTAGATAAATTCCAAATTCAGTGAATGCCTTTGAGGCCTGAGGGGGAGGAGGATGTAACTGGGGAAAGGCACATAGGACTTCTTTTATATTTGCAGTCATAAAGTAGGCAGTCAGAAGGCCTTGGAATCAAAGTTAACTCTTCTTGAAAGACTAGAGACACTTAATACTAATGTGATACATTCCTTAATTCATTCCATTTAGATAGTGTTTGATGAGTGTCATAAAGCAAAAAACTTATGTCCTGTTGGTTCTTCAAAGCCAACCAAGACAGGCTTAGCTGTTTTAGAGCTTCAGAACAAATTGCCAAAAGCCAGAGTTGTTTATGCTAGTGCAACTGGTGAGTAGTTATTTATTTAAAAACATACATTGCAGGTTATTTTTTCAACTATAATTTATTTCATTTGTGGGTTTTTCAGGTGCTTCTGAACCACGCAACATGGCCTATATGAATCGTCTTGGCATATGGGGTGAGGGTACTCCATTTAGAGAATTCAGTGATTTTATTCAAGCGGTAGAACGGAGGTAATGCAGTTTACAGTATATACTGTTCTCAGTTGCAATCTAAGAAATGTGTTGCTCCTATAGCTCGTTCTCTGTAAAAGTTCTTCTTTATTGGTAGTTACTGTGTGTTTTAATTTTATTCAGAGGAGTTGGTGCCATGGAAATAGTTGCTATGGATATGAAGCTTAGAGGAATGTACATTGCTCGACAGCTGAGCTTTACTGGAGTGACCTTCAAAATTGAAGAAGTTCTTCTTTCTCAGAGCTATGTTAAAATGTATAACAAAGCAGTTAAGCTGGTGAGGAATTTTTTTAATTCCTAGTGTTTATTTTATATATCTCACAATGTGTCTGTTAGGTTTGGCAATTGTGATGCCTCCTGCCCATGGGAATGTATTTCTGTTATAAAACAACAGATGAGGCCTTGTGCAGTGGCTCACACCTATAATCCCAGCACTTTGGGAGGCCAAGGTGGGCGGATCGCCTGAGGTCAAGAGTTCAAGACCACCCTGGCCAGCATGGTGAAACCTCACCTCTACTAAAATGCAAAAAAGTTTAGCTAGGCATGGTGGCCTGCACCTGTAGTCCCTGCTACTCGGGGAGACTGAGGCAGGAGAATCACATGAACCCAGGAGGCGAGGTTGCAGTGAGCTGAGATCACACCACTGCACTCCAGCCTGAGCGACGGAGGGAGACTCCATCTCAGAACAAAAAACAGATGATGTGCTGTTTAACCAATGTAGTTTTTTTGTTTGTTTTTGAGGCAGGGTCTCTCACTGTCGCCTAGGCTGGAGTGTAGTGGTGTGATCTCAGTTTACTGCAACCCCCACCTCCCAGGTTCAAGCAGTTCTCCCATCTCGGCCTCCTGAGTAGGAGGGACTGCAGGCGTGCACCACCATGCCCGGCTAATTTTAGGTTTTTTGGTAGGGACAAGGTTTTACAGTGTTGCCCAGGCTGGTCTGGAACTCCTGGGCTCAAGGGATCCGCTTGCCCTTGGCCTCCCAGAGTGCTGGGATTATAGGCATGAGTCACTGCACCTGGCCTGACCAATGTTGTTATATTTCACATTTTCCAAGTTTTTATTTTGTTAAGGTAATTAATAAATTATAGTCATTTATTTCAGTTGCATAGTTTAAAAAATCACATTATTTCTTAAAATGACTGCTTTAGATAATAAGAAACTTGAGACAACTGTGTATCCTGAGAAATAAATCCCAAGTTACTAAAGATGATTTATTAGGTTAATATTTAAATGGCCTTGAACTTAACATTATTTTGACTTAATTGATATTTTTAAATAACTACACTCAAAGATGAAATGTCTAAAATGTTTTTTGTGTATCTTCAGTGGGTCATCGCCAGAGAGCGGTTTCAGCAAGCTGCAGATCTGATTGATGCCGAACAACGAATGAAGAAGTCCATGTGGGGTCAGTTCTGGTCTGCTCATCAGAGGTTTTTCAAATACTTATGTATAGCATCCAAAGTTAAAAGGGTTGTGCAGCTAGCTCGAGAGGAAATCAAGAATGGAAAAGTAAGTCAAATAACTCATTAAGAAATTCATTGTTTTGGGGTTACATTGTTTAGTTTTTGTTCATGCTGAGGTTTTTCTGCTTGTAAAATCTGGTTTTCCTAAAAAATACATTTCTTAAAGTTATAAAGGACATGCCTGCTTGGAGAATTTAGAGAGCTCAGAAAAGTATAACAAAGTAAACATCACTATCATTGGTCATCCATAGCTGGTACCACTGGTAACATATGGATGTGTATTGCATTAAGGTTTTTTTCTTTTGGTGAATATCTACTTAGCGTTAGTTTCTATAAACTCTGCAACAGCTGGGACTCCACTCATGCTTACTACTGTTTGTAATCCTGTCTCCTGCGTAAGGTATTGACACATAACCTGTCTCAAATATACAGAAGAAATAACGAAAACAAATGCGTGTTTTATAATAATGAAGACGTTGTTTGAAATTTTTGTTTAGCTAAATATTTAAAATATGTCTTTGTAAGAAGCCACAAACATTATTATTTGTAATTAACATGTTTTCTTTTTTTTCTCCAGTGTGTTGTAATTGGTCTGCAGTCTACAGGAGAAGCTAGAACATTAGAAGCTTTGGAAGAGGGCGGGGGAGAATTGAATGATTTTGTTTCAACTGCCAAGTAATGTTTTTGTTTTTCTTTTTGAGTTCTTACTTAGATTGGTTCCAATGTAGGCATTTCCTGGAGACAAAACTTTTGATTGACCTACATCATCTTTAACTTTTCTTGATCTGAGTATTTGGAATGTGCTTTTCTGTAACAGTGTATTTATTAGAAAACAGTAACAGGAATCTCATAATCCTAAAATGTTAAGCATTTTGCCAGTATTACACAGAGTATATGACTTAACAGAAGGATTTGATTTTGTTTGTCTTGTACATGTTGGAAATGTGTGACAGCTTGGTTTAGTTGCAGTTTTAGCATTCTGTATTTGAAATTACCATTATCCACAGAAACAGTAACTATAGTTTATCCTAATATAATGAAGTCTACTTTATAAGTTGGCTGAGCGTGGTGGCTCACACCTGTAATCTCAGCACTTTGGGAGGCCAAGGTGGTCAGTTCAAGACCAGCCTGGCCAACATGGCGAAACCCCATCTCTACTAAAAATACAAAAATTATTGGGCCTGGTGGCACTCACCCTGTAGTTCCAGGTACTTGTGAGGCTGAGTTAGGAGAATTGCTTGAACCCAGGAGGTGGAGGTTCCAGTGAGCTGAGATTGCAACACTACACTCCAGTCTGAGTGGTAGAGTGAGACCCTATCTCAGAAAAAAAAGAAAAAGCAACTCTACTTTAAAAGTTGAGAATTAAGCATGAGATCTTCAAAAAACAATGCCTACAATGTTTTAGGTATTGTTTTTAGTTTGCTTAACCTGCAAATTCTAACTCTGGTAGTAAATTGAGCACAATAAACTTGCCACTTTACTATTTTGTGCCTCGGGATGCATTCAAATGCTCCTTTTAAAAGCAAAACAAGCGACTCACTCTTGTAATCCCAGCACTTTGGGAGGCTGAGGCAGGCAGATCACTGGTGGTCAGGAGTTTGAGACCAGCCTGGCCAACATGGTAAAAACCCATCTCTACTAAAAATACAAAAATTAGCCAGGCATAATGACGGGCACCTGTAATCCCAGCTGCTGGGCACATTGAGGCAGGAGAATTGCCTGAACTCGGGAGGCAGAGGTTGCAGTGAGCCAAGATTGTACCATTGCACTCCAGCCTAGGCAACAAGAGCAAGACTCCCATCTCAAAAAAAAAAAAAAAAAAAAAAAAAAGTTGGCCGGGCATGGTGGCTTGTGCCTATAATTCTAGCACTTTGGGAGGCCAAGGCGGGTGGATCATGAGATCAGGAGTTCAAGACCATCCTGGCCAAGCTGGTAAAACCCTGTCTCTCGTAAAAATACCAAAGTTAGCCAAGCCTGGTGACAGACGCCAGTAATCCCAGCTACCCAGGAGGCTGAGGCAGAGATTTGCTTGAACATAGGAAGTGGAGGTCACATTGAGCTGAGATCGCACCAGTGCACTCTAGCCTGGGCGACAGCAAGACTCCATCTCAAAAAAACAAACAAAAAAAATGCATGCACCTGCTAATATATATTTTTCTGTACATAATTGCCTAGACCTACCCTGTCTGTAATGGCAGCCACTCGTCACATGTGGCTATTGAGTAGTTGAAATGACTGGTCCATATTGAAATGCTATATGTGTGTACTAAGCCAGGTTTCAAAGACTCCTTAAGAAAAACTAATGTAAAACATATGTGTTGCTATGGTATATTGAGTTAAATAAAATGAATTACTAAACTTAGTTCCACCAGTTTTTTTTTTTTCTACTTTTTACTGTAAGCTATTAGAAAATATAATATTGTATATGATTATATATGTGGTTTGGCTTGCATTCCTACTATTTAGTTGGACAGCCTTGAGCTAGAAAATTAAAATTTATTTGAGCTCGTTTATCAGTATTTTGTAAAATTGAACAAGGTGTATTTCAATCTGTTTCATAAGACTTTACATATAATTATTTTGTCAACTGAAGCAGTAATTGTTAATTTGTTGCTTTTTCTCTCCTACAGAGGTGTGTTGCAGTCACTCATTGAAAAACATTTTCCTGCTCCAGACAGGAAAAAACTTTATAGTTTGCTAGGAATCGATTTGACAGCTCCAAGTAACAACAGTTCACCAAGAGATAGTCCTTGTAAAGAAAATAAAGTAAAGAAGCGGAAAAGTGAGTACTTTTTAAAAAAATAGTTGACGTTGAAAATACCATAAATGTAAGCATTTTAAAGTGGCTATATTTTGGTAATGAACTGCCTTCCGTGAATTCAAAAGTGGTTACAGATTTTCACTGCCACTTGTATAATTTTGAATGCACAAGTTATCCCTCTGTTTTAAATTAGGACTTGAGCAATTCACTGGTGGTTGGCAGTGTGTTGTTAAGCACTTGGCTATATACACTCTACCATTTAACCTGGCAGAGGTCCGTATGAAATTAGTTCTTATTTTTCTGGTTTTGTAAACAGAGATCACTAAAGCACAGAAAGATTTAAAAGTTAAACAGTTTTCCTAGGTTCACAGAGGTAGTTTATGATGCATGGGTACTAAAACCTGTGTCTTTTTATTGTCAGACCTATTTTTTAATATATGTAGAGTTGGGTGTTTCAGTAGTCTTCTTTAAAAGAGCATTTGGTTTTTTTTGTTTTTGTTTTTTTTTTTTGAGGCAGCATCTCCCTCTGTCTCCCAGGCTGGAGTGCAGTGGTGCCATCTTGGCTCACTGCAACCTCCACCTCCCAGTTCAAGGAGCTGGGATTACAGGCATGCACCACCACGCCCTGCTAATTTTTGTATTTATGTATTTATTTTTATTTTTAAATAAAAGAAAGAGTTTCACCATGTTGGTCAGGCTGGTCTTGAACTCCTGACCTCAGGTGATCCGCCTGACTTGGCCTCCAAAATGCTTGGATTACAGGTGAGAGCCACCACGCCCAGCCTAATTTTTGTATTTTTAGTTGAGACAGGGTTTCACTACATTGGCCAGGCTGGTCTCGAACTCCTGGGCTCAAGCAGTGCGCCCACCTCAGCCGCCCAGAGTGCTGGGATTATAGGCGTGAGCCATCACCCAGACCTGTTTGGCTTTTAGAAGTTAACTTTGACTGGGTGCGGTGGATCACCTGAGGTCAGGAGTTCCAGACTAGCCTGATCAACATGGAGAAACCCAGTCTCTACCAAAAAATACCAAAAAAAATTAGCTGGGTGTAGTGGCATAGGCCTGTAATCCCAGCTACTTGGGAGGCTGAGGTGGGAGAATTGCTTGAATCTGGGAGGCGGAGGTGTCAAGTGAGCCGAGATCATGCCATTGCACTCCAGCCTGAGCTACAGAGAGAGACCTTGTCTTCAAAAAAAATAAATAAGTTCTCAGTCTGGGCACAGTGACTCACACCTGTAATCCCAGTACTTTGAGAGGCCAAGGCAGCGGATTACTTGAGGTCAGGAGTTCAAGACCAGCCTGGCCAACATGGCAAAACCCCATCTCTGCTAACGCCTTATAATCCCAGCTACGCAGGAAGCTGAGGCAGGAGAATTGCTTGAACTCAGGAGGCAAAGGTTGCAGTGAACCAAGATCATGCCATTGCACTTTAGCCTGGGAGACAGAGTGAGACTCTGGGGGGAAAAAAATAGCTGGTCATGGTGGCATGTACCTACAATTTCAGGTACTTAGGAGCATAAGGTGGGAGGATCACTTGAGCCAGGGAAGTTGAGGCTGCAGTGAGCTATGATTGTGCCACTGCACTCTAGCCTGGGCAACAGAGTGAGGCCTTGTGTCCGAAAAAAAAAGGTTTTATGAATTGATTTTCTGAATATGTCTATAAACCTATAATTATTAGACCTCTTCTCAAATAGGACATACAGTCAAATTGTGACTGTGCCAGAGGTTTTGCTTTTACTCTGTTGTCCTGAATTTGTTTTGAAACTTGTGCGCTTGAAGGTGGTCTTGACTTAGTACTTAATGTATCTGATTTCTTCTTGAGAATAAATGTTTGTAACCTTGTTTCTTATGGGAGTCCAAAAGGTTAGCACTGATTTTTGAATTCTGTTTGTTGTTTGACTTAAATAAATGCTTTTCCTCTGCACTTTTCATTTGAATTAATTCATGAACTAAATACATACTGGATTTTAAGAACATTAAATTTGTGCTGACTCTCTCGATTTTGTTGGGGGTAGGTGAAGAAATAACTCGAGAAGCCAAAAAAGCACGAAAAGTAGGTGGACTTACTGGTAGCAGTTCTGATGACAGTGGAAGTGAATCTGATGCCTCTGATAATGAAGAAAGTGACTATGACAGCTCTAAAAACATGAGTTCTGGAGATGATGATGATTTCAACCCATTTAGAGATGAGTCTAGTGAGGATGATGAAAATGGTAAGTTCATCAATATATTAAATATACACTAGCATAATTAATATTTTAGTGTATTTAAAAATGGGATATTAAACCTTTTTTCCGTATAGTACAAATGATCACGCAGATTCTAATCTTTGCTTGGTGGACAGCTCCAGGCTTATCTACCTTTTGGAGGTTCTCTCATATATGTGAGAAGATAACCTCAATTTTTGTGCAGTTATTTTTAACCTGAAAACATGGATTTGTACCCTATGGTTTATCGATGGACCAGTGTAGGTGGTGATAAGTTATCAGTTATAAGTTATGCCACTGCACTTTAGCCTGGGAGACAGAGTGAGACTCTGGACAAAAAAAAAAGAAAATTAGCTGGTCATGGTGGCATGTGCCTGTAGTCCCAGGTTTCAAAGGCTGTTTCCTTTAAAGAGTCTGTACTTTTTAAACAAATGATTTGACATATGTCTTTCCTTAATGCTCAGATCCCTGGTTAATCAGAAAAGATCACAAGAAAAACAAAGAGAAAAAAAAGAAGAAAAGTATAGATCCAGATTCTATTCAAAGTGCCTTATTAGCATCAGGTCTTGGATCAAAACGACCTAGTTTTTCATCTACACCGGTTATCTCACCTGCTCCTAACAGTACACCAGGTATCCATGTAGGAACTTTCTTGTTGAAATACGCTTTTAAACAAAAATAGTTAAACTTTGTACTGACTTTTAACAAATGTTCTTTATCTAGCTAACAGTAACACCAACAGTAACAGTAGCCTTATAACAAGTCAGGATGCCGTGGAAAGGGCTCAGCAGATGAAGAAAGACCTGCTTGATAAACTAGAAAAATTAGCTGAAGACCTCCCCCCTAATACTCTGGATGAACTTATCGATGAACTTGGTGGCCCTGAGAATGTTGCCGAGGTAAATATGCCTGTGTGTCTTGGTGACATTTTTGCCATTTGAACCCCTATAAAATGAGTTGTATTTTGAGTATTATCACATAATAATCTAAATTTTTTAGATCGTAGATTTCTTGTTCTACTTTAGTTGCCATCCTGTATCTAATGAAGTGCTCCTTCCAGTATCTGAGTGTCTGTCCCAAGCCACTGTCCTGGTTACTGTACTTGTCACGCAGCTTTTGTGATCGTGGCCACGTGTCAGCTTTTTCCAGGGACTGTGTTGCCCTGTTCTGTATCCTCCAGTGCCTGGTGCAGCACAGCCTGTGCTTTTATTTCCCAAGTGTCTTTAAGGAAAGAGGCACTGAGTCCATGCCCCGCAGTCAGATACCTTCATTGTAATGATGTTGGCTCCCTCAGATGACTGGCCGCAAGGGACGGGTTGTGAGCAATGATGATGGAAGCATATCTTATGAATCAAGATCTGAACTTGATGTGCCTGTGGAAATACTAAACATCACAGAAAAACAACGATTTATGGATGGAGATAAGGTATGTTTTTCTGGGATGCTTCTCAGTGAAAAGAACAATGCCCATATATTGAGATTATCTTTAGAAGGGATTTTTTTCCTTTTGATACAAGTTATTAAGTACTGTCATTCTGTATTTTTCAGTAATAACACATGCTGAATATTTTACCTGTTTTTATTATTTTATCATTGAATATAGTAAGTATTGGCCTGGTGCAGTGGCTCAGGGCTGTAATCTCAGCACTTTGGGAGGCTGAGGCGGATGGATCGCTTGAGCTCTGGAGTTTGAGACCAGCCTGGGCAACATGGTGAAACCCAGTCTCTACTGATAATACAAAAAATTAGCTGGATGTGGTACTGCATGCCTTTAGTCCCAGATGCTCAGAAGGCTGAGGTAGGAGGATAGCTTGAGGCTGGGAGGCACAGGTTGCAGTGAGCTGAGATCGCACCACTGCACTCCGGCCTGGGTGACAGAACTATTATGCAATTTTTTTTAGTAATTCCACACACTCACTGAATATTTTACATGTTTTTATTACTGTGTCATTGAATATAATGAGTGTTGTATATTATGCATAGAATTAGATCTGACTCTTGAGTGCTTTGGAGGCTTTTGAAATATTTAATCGTGTTATAAAAATACTGTGTTCTCTTAGTTCATCTTGGTATTGTGATATCTATTGTTACTCTAGTGTCATTGTGATTTTGAGTCTAAAATATTTACGTGTGTCCATATTAGTAACTTTGGTTTCACTGTTTATTGCTGTATCATGTTATATTAAGATGATTTACTATAAATGGCTTGGAGATTAGACTCTCATATTTGACCGTTGTAGAGATTTTGGGTACCTCCAGATAGAGTCTTACTCTGTTGCCCAGGCTGGAGTGCACTGACATTATCTCAGCTCACTGTTACCTCCACCTCCCAGGTTGAAGTGATTCTTGTGCCTCAGCCTCCCGAGTAGCTGGGACTACAGGTGCATGCCACCATGCCTGGCTAATCTTCGTTATTTTTTGATAGAGAGAGGTTTCACCATATTGGCCAGGCTGGTCTTGAACTCTTGACCTCAAGTGGTGCACCCACCTTGGCTTCACAAAGTGCTGGGATTATAAGCATGACCCATCACTCTTGCCTAGAGACTCTTGCTGTAGACTTTTTGTTTGTTTGAGACAGAGCCTCACTTTGTCCCTAAGGTTGGAATGCAGTGGTGTTATCTCGGCTCACTGCCACGATCTCAGCTCACTGCCACCTCCGCCTCCTGGCTTCAAGAAATTCTTATGCCTTAGCCACCTGAGTAAGCTGGGAATACAGGCACACACCACCATACCTGGCTAATTTTTGTACTTTCAGTAGAGACAGGGTTTCCTTATATGGGACACGCTGGTCTTGAACTCCTGACCTCAAGTGATCTCCCTGCCTCAGCCTCCCAAAGTGCTAGGATTACAAAAGTTCAAGACCAGCCTGGGCAACACAGTGAGACCCCACCTCTACAGGGGAAAAAAGTCACATGATGGCATGTGCCCAACAGTCCCAACTACTGAGGAGGCTAAGGTAGGAGGATCGCTTGAGCTTGAGAGGTGAACGCTGTAGAGAGCTGTGATTGCACCACTGTACTCCAGCCTGTGTGACAGAGTGAGACCGTGTCTCAAAAACGTATATATATAGATAGATAGATAGACAGATACAAAAAGATAATGTTACATATTTTCAAGATTGTAGGTAGAGTTACTGGTTATTTCATATAATTGCTTCATCAGTCTAGGCCCATATGCATTAGGAATTACGTTAGTTGGAATTAGTTTTGGTTGTTAAATAACAGAAAATACAAAGTCTATTAAGTCTTGGCTTCAATAAGATAGATGTGGCCAGGTGCAGTGGCTTACGCCTGTAATCCCAGCACTTTGGGAGCCCAAGGCGGGTGGATCATAAGGTCAGGAGATTGAGACTATCCTGGCTAACACAGTGAAACCCTGTCTCTACTAAAATAAAAAAATTACTCTGGCTAATACAGTGAATACTCCTTCTCTACTAAAAATACAAAAAAAATTAGTTGGGCGTGGTGGCATGCACCTTTAATCCCAGCTACTTGGGAGGCTGAGGCAGGAGAATTGCTTGAACCCGGGAGGCAGAGGTTGCAGTGAGCTGATATCACACCACTGCACTCCAGCCTGGGTGACGGAGCCAGACTCCGTCTCAAAAAAAAAAAAAAAAAAAAAAAAGCTGGGCATGGTGGCTCACGCCTATAATCCCAGCACTTTGAGAGGCTGAGGTGGGTAGATCACGAGGTCAGGAGTTTGAGACCAGCCTGGACAAGGTGGTGAAACCCCGTCTCTACTAAAGATACAAAAATTTGCCAGGCACGGTGGTGGGTGCCTGTAATCTCAGCTACTCAGAAGGCTGAGGCAGGAGAATCGCTTGAACCTGGGAAGCAGAGGTTGCAGTGAGCCGAGATCATAGCCTGGGCAACAGAGTGAGACAGCGTCTCAAAAAAAAAAAAGATGCTTATTTCTTTCATGGATACATTTGGGTAGATAGAGCAGAGCTTGTATGCCCCCTTGAGGCCCAGGCATCTTTTGTATTGTCTATTAAATTGTGTGGGCATCAATTTCCAAGTTACTTCTGCATTCCAAGATAGCTGTTCCAGACCTTGTCAGTACCTCTAAATTTTATGGAACAGAGAGGAGACAAGGGGATGAGAAGGGCATGTCTCCTCCTTTTAGGGAAATTTCCTGGGCATCATACATTTTACCTACACCCTACTGGCTGGAGAATATTCACACTTATCTGTAAGGAAGACTGGGCAATAAAATTGGGAGACTTTTTATTGAGAAAGAAGGAGAGAGTAAGTGGTTTGCTAAAGAACTTCTTTTAAGACACTGGCCTGCTTGTTACGCAAAGGTGATTTTATTTCTCTTATATTTGATACAGAATATTGCTATCATCTCAGAAGCTGCCAGCTCGGGTATTTCATTACAAGCAGATAGGAGAGCTAAAAATCAAAGGCGAAGAGTTCATATGACTTTAGAATTACCTTGGAGCGCTGATAGAGCAATTCAACAATTCGGTAAGTTCCTACACTGGATTTTACTTAATGGATAGCTAGGAATCATTGGATCATTGGGTAAATTTATGCATATTAAAACATAGGTTTAAGCCGGGCACAGTGGTCTGTAATCCCAACACTTGGGAGGCCACGGTGGGAGGATAACTTGAGTCCAGGAGTTTGAGACCAGCCTGGGCAACATGATGAGACCCTGTTTCCACCAAAAGAAAAAAAAACTGAGCCAAGCACAGTGGCTGACACCTGTAATCTCAGCATCTGGGAGGTGAGGCCAGATCACTTGCGGTCATAGTTTGAGACCAGCCTGGCTAACATGGTGAAACCCCACCTCTACTTAAAATACAAAAAAATTAACTGGGTGCGATGGCACACGCCTGTAATCCCAGCTATTCAGGAGGCTGAGGCAGGAAAATCACTTGAACCTGGCAGGTGGAGGTTGCAGTAAGCCGAGATCGGTACACTGCACTCCAACCTGGGCAACATTGGGAGACTCCATCTAAAAACAATAAAAATAAATAAATAAATGGATGGATGGATGAGTGGATAGATGGATGGATTGGATGGATGAATGGATGGATTGGATGGATGGATGAGTAAGCTGGCTGGGTGTGGTGGTGTGTGCCTGTAGTCCCAGCTACTCAGGAGGCTGAGGTAGGAAGATTACTTGAATCCAGGAGTTCAAGGTTGCCATAGGTATGATTGCCCCACTGCACTCTAGCCTGGGTTATAGAGCGTGACCTTGTCACAAAACAAACATAAAACGAAAATCTATGTTTAATGTCTTTTTTATTTTTTTTGACGCGGAGTTTCACTCTTGTTGCCTAGGCTGGAGTGCAATGGCGCATTCTCAGCTCACTACAACCTTTGTCTCCTGGGTTCAAGCAATTCTCCTACCCCAGCCCCTCAAGTAGCTAGGATTACAGGCATGCGCCACCACATCCAGTTAATTTCTATTTTTAGTAGAGGCGAGGTTTCTCCACGTTCGTCAGGCTGGTCTCAAACTCCTGACCTCAGGGGATCCATTTGCCTCGGCCTCCCAAAGAGCTGAGATTACAGATGTGAGCCACTGCACCCGGCTAGCGTCTTACATCTTATAACTCGAAATCTCAGATTTTGCCTTTAAAGGAGTGTTAGATATATGTTATAGTATATGGTGCATTATGAATTCAATTTTTGTCTATTTACAAGTTGTAAAAAAAATATATACATGGTGGTGGGAATTTGTGGGGTTCCAAGAACAGGGCTCCTCATAAAACTTTAGAATGTATTAGGTCTATGTCAGTGAAGTTGCTATTTCCATATGCTTTTCAAACT
Source organism: Cacajao melanocephalus (assembly GCA_963573385.1). NCBI lineage: Eukaryota > Metazoa > Chordata > Mammalia > Primates > Pitheciidae > Cacajao > Cacajao melanocephalus. Next base: position 86,861 of record CAUYLG010052616.1, on the reverse strand, counting down.
TCAGTAGCTTTACCAAAGGCACATAGCTCCTCCCTTCCATCTTCATGTTTTTGTGACCAGTGATTTGAAAAACGGTCTGGGGAGAATGATGATGCACATAAGCTGTGCATCAGCAACGTGTGGTTTACCAAAATTGGGGTAGCAATGCTAATACTTCTATCATTGAACAGTTTTATGGCAAGTTTAGTGTTACTCTGTATATGGATCTCTTTCAAGCCAATGTTTTCTTCTTTTTTTCTTTTTTCTTTTTTTTTTTGAGACAAAGTCTTGCTCTGTCCCCCAGGGCAGAGTGCAGTGGTGCAATCTTGGCTCACTGCAACCTCTGCGTGTGCCCCCACGCCTGGCTAATTTTTGTATTTTTAGTAGAGATGAGGTTTCACCATGTTGGCCAGGCTGGTCTCGAACTCCTGACCTTGTGATCTGCCTGCCTTGGCCTCCCAAAGTGTTGGGATTACAGGTGTGCGTCACTGTGCCTGGCCCTGTTTTTGATTTTATAATTCTGTTGTGTTTTGGTAAATTTTACATTCTCTGTAAGTTTTCTTGTTTAATGGTTTCCCAATACCAGTTTAGTGTTAAATGCCAGGAATACATCTCAGAATATTCTGTCTCTGTCCAGCAAACACAGTCAGTGATCTTTAAAAACAATTTTGTTGCAGGACGAACTCATAGATCAAACCAAGTTACCGCTCCCGAATATGTCTTCCTGATTTCTGAACTGGCAGGAGAACAAAGATTTGCATCTATTGTTGCTAAAAGACTTGAGAGTTTGGTGAGTTTTGGAGTTTTGTGGCTTTGTGTAAAAGATGATCTCTGGTACCTGTTTTCTGGTAAAAGGTTACCTATGCCTTGATTGAAATTTTTGTTTTGATAGGGGGCGCTTACACATGGCGACAGAAGAGCAACAGAATCTAGGGATCTGAGCAGGTTCAACTTTGACAATAAGGTACATTTCAACTTTCAGTATCTCTGAAAACTGATAGTGTATGGTGTCTGTAGGGAACAAAAAAGAGTAGTTACTGTCTAAAACAAAACTGCCTCTTCTGTGGGTTTGCTTTAAAATCATGGCTTCCTATAAGACATAGAACTTCACATGTAAGTTAAAGCACATGTGAGTGAACAGTACAGCAATATAGTTGTCTTCATTGCTTTTGGAAAACAGGAATAAATGGGAATGAATTAACTGAGTTCTCAGAAGTAAAGGAAGTTAATTTTTCTCATGTTTGTTAGATGCAGAGGCATGAACTAGAAGTATAAATAAAATATACGTAACAGCCAGGCAATGTGGCTCACACCTGTAATCCCAGCACTTTGGGAAGCCAACGTTGGTGGATCACCTGAGGTCAGGAGTTCGAGACCAGCCTGGCCAACATGGTATAATCATGTCTCTACTAAAAAAATACAAAAATTAGGCGGAAGCGTGGTGGCTCACGTTTGTAATCTCAGCACTTTGGGAGGCCGAGGCAGGCAGATCACCTGGGGTCAGGAGTTCAAGACCACTCTGGTCAACATAATGAAACCCCATCTGTACAAAAAATACAAAATTAACCAGGCATGGTGGCACCCGCCTGTAGTCCCAGCTACTTGGGAGGCTGAGGCAGGAGAATCCCTTCAGCCCAGAAGGCAGAACTTGAAGTGAGCTGAGATCACGCCACTGCACTCCAACCTGGGAGACTCTGTCTCAAAAATAATACCAAAATTAGTCGGGAGTGGCCATGTGCGGTGGTTTGTGCCTGTAATCCCAGCACTTTGGGAGGCCAAGTCGGGCAGATCACGAGGTCAAGAGATTGAGACTATCCTGGACAACGTGGTGAAACCCTGTCAAAAAATTAGCCCGGTGTGGTAGCACGCACCTGTACTCCCAGCTACTCAGGAGGCTGAGACAGAAGAACCTCTTGAACCCAGGAAGCAGGGGTTGCAGTGAGCCGAGATTGTGCCGGTACACGCCAGCCTGGGTGACAGTAGTGAAACTCTGTCTCCAAAAAAGAAAAAATAATAAACATGTATAAAGATAATTGATTTTTTTTTTTTTTTGAGACGGAATTTTTCTTTTGTTGCCCAGGCTGGAGTGCAATGGCACGATCTCTGCTCACTGCAACCTCTGCCTCCCTGGTTCAATCGATTCTCCTGCCTCAGTCTCCCGAGTAGCTGGGATTACAGGCATGCGACACCTCACCCAACTAATTTTGTATTTTTAGTAGAGACCGAGTTTCTCCATGTTGATCAGGCTGGTCTCAAACTCTGGACCTCAGGTGATCCGCCCGCCTCGGCCTCCCAAAGTGCTGGGATTACAGGCATGAGCTACCGTGCCCAGCTGAGAATTGATTTTTTTAATCTTTGGTACAATAATTGTTTTGTTTTGAGACGGAGTTTTGCTCTTGTTGCCCAGGGGAGTGCAGTGATGCAATCATGGTAAGGTTGGTCTTGAACTCCTGACCTCTAGTAATCCAAAACTGCTGGGATTACAGGCGTGAGCCACCACGCCCTGCCAGTAGTTTTTAATGTTTAGGTGGGGTCATGTGATTAAAGAGTATCCAAATGCTGAAACTGGTTAAAGGTTTTGATGTTTGTTTTTTTTTCCAGTATGGAAGAAATGCTTTAGAAATTGTAATGAAATCCATTGTGAACTTGGATTCGCCTATGGTATCACCACCTCCAGACTATCCTGGAGAATTTTTTAAAGGTAACTTAAAAATATTCATTGCAATGACAAAGATATACTCAAACCTTTTCTAACACTTCTAACATTTACTGTCGTTTTAGTTTTTTTCTTTGGACATAAATTGTATAAAACTTTCTAATTAATTACTAGTACACGTAAGTGTTTTATTTTAAATAGCTTTATTAAAACATTTTATTCAAATGAAGGTCCTCTTACTCTTGATATAGTGAAAGCATGTTTGTCTATTAATAGATTTAACAGAGGAAAGTCGTTTTAGTACATTCAGTGAAATCACTTTGCCAAATAGGTTTTAAAATTTTATTTTAAAGTTGAAAAAGTCCCTAGGTAAATAATTTGTGAGGGTTGATTGGTGGGAGTGGGAAGTTTGGATGAAACAAAATTGGCCATGAATTCACAGTTGTTTAAACTGGGTGGGATACGTGTGGCTCACAGATTTTTTTTTTTTTTTTTTTTTTTTTAGAAATTATTGCACTGTCACTTGGGCTGTAGTGCAGTGGCGTGATCTTGGCTCACTTCAACCTCCGCCTCCTGGGTTCAAGCAATCCTCCTGCCTCAGCCTCCCAAGTAGCTGAGATTACAGGCACCCGCACCACGCCCAGCTAATTTTTGTATTTTTAGTAGAAATGGGGTTTTACTATGTTGGCCAGGCTGGTCTCAAACTCCTGACCTCGTGATTCACCTGCCTCAGCCTCCGAAGGTGCTGGCATTACAGGTGTGAGTCACCATGCCCAGCCGGAAATGTCCATAATTTTTTTGAAAAGTATAGGATTTGTAATATGGATCTGAGAATTTTTATTTTATTTTTATTTTACTACCTAAGACTTTTTATATTTACAGTACAAATCTTGTATGTGCAATATCTGTAGAATAGATTATAACCTACCCCGTAAGTGTAAGTAGTCTAAATGAATTTGGTAGTCCAGGGAAACTGAATATATTTTGTACAATTAGTAGTTGTAAGATACAGAGACAGAGTCTTGCTCTGTCGCCCAGGCTGGAGTGGTGTGATCTCAGCTCACTGCACCCTCTGAGACCAGGTTCAAAGGATTCTCCTGCCTCAGCCTCCCAAGTAGCTGGGATTACAGGTGCCTGCCACCATGCCTGGCTCTTTTTTGTATTTTCAGTAGAGATGGGGTTTCGCCATGTTGGCCAGGCTGGTCTTGAAATCCTGGCCTCATGTGATCTGCCCACCTTAGGCTCCCACAATGCTGAGATTATATACATGAGCCACCACACCCAGATGGAGTTAGCATTTTTCACTAGAAAATCCTTTTGGTATGTTAGCACATGCTGGTATGTGTTGTTAACAGTTAATATTGACATACCAGTTAGGGGTGTTCATCATTACTCCCGGCTTTCTACAAAAGCAATAAAATCTTAACCCTATACCTTCTCTCCTTTTGATCATAAGAGGGAGTGTCAAAAACAACTGGGCATGGTGGCTCATGCCTGTAATCCCAGCACTTTGGGAGGCTGAGGTGTGAGGATTACTTGAGCCTTGGAGGTGGAGACTATAGTGAGCTGTGATGGCACCACTGCATTCCAGCCTGGGTGACAGAGACCCTGTCTCAGAAAAAAAAAGAAGAAAAAAAGACTCCTTGATTATTTCTAACTTGTTAAAATTACACGTTATGGCTAGGCACAGTGGCTCACACCTGTGACCTCAGCACTTTTGGAGGCCAAGGAAAGTGGATCATTTAAGCTCGGGAGATAAAGACCAGCCTGGGCAACACGGTGAAATCCCATCTCTAAAAAAATACAAAAACATTAGCCAGGCACAGTGGTGCACACCTATAGTCCCAGCTACTCGGGAAGCTGAGGTGGGATGGTCCTTGAGCCTGAGAAGCGGAAGTAACAGTGAGCCAAGATGATGCCATTGCACTACATCTGTGGAACACAATGAGACCCTATCTCAAAAAAAAAAAAATTATAGATTACTTGTATATTATAAGTAATGAAAATAATCTCACAACTGGACGAGGTGGCTCAAGCCTATAATCCCAGCAGTCTGGGAGGCCAAGGCAGACAGATCACCTGAGGTGTCGGGAGTTTTGAGACCAGCCTGGCCAACATGGTGAAACCCCGTCTCTACTGAAAAATACAAAAATTAGCCAGATATGGTGGCATGCACCTATAGTGCCAGCTACTTGGGAGGCTGAGGCAGGAGAATCACTTGAACTCAGGAGGCAGAAGTTGCAGTTTCATGCAGCTGAGATCTCACCACTGCACTCCAGCCTGGGCAGAGCAAGACTCTGTCTCAAAAAAAAAAAAAAAGAAAAATCTAAAAGTAGATAATGAAGAGAGTTAATAATATGGTCCCCATAATCCTTCTTCCACTGTCACTTTCCTAGGTCACAGATGACAGTGTGAACAGGGGCAGTCCTCTCCACATTTTCTCAATGTTTATCTAAAACACCAAGGGTTGGTTTTTTTTAATGACATGATACTACTTACAACATACTTTTCTCACTTAATGGTACATTGCAGACATTCCTTGTAATTTATGAGTCAGAATTGATCCTGTTCTTACAGATGTTCGACAAGGACTGATAGGAGTTGGCCTGATAAATGTAGAAGATCGCTCGGGAATTCTTACTCTCGATAAAGGTACTGCTATTAACTTTGTATAGGTGTATAACTGTTGCTATAGTATTAAAGTTCATTATGACATACACTTTTGAGCTGAAGGGGATGCTTCATGTTCCTGAAACATTCTGGGTGATTTTGGCTGTTGTAGGGTATTCATACGAGATCCATAAATAGAGCAGCGGTTTTCAACAATGGCTGCTAATATGATGACCTCTCAAGCTTTTAAAAATTACTGAAGTCGGCTGAGCATGGTGGCACACGCCTGTAATCCCAGCAGTTTGGGAAGCTGAGGCAGGCGGATCATGAGGTCAAGAGTTTGAGACCAGCCTGGCCAACATGGTGAAACCCGTCTCTACTGAAAATAAAAGAAAATTAGCCAGGTGTAGTGACAGGCGCCTGTAATTCCAGCTACTCATGAGGCCGAGGCAGGAGAATCGCTTGAACCCGGGAAGGCGTAAGTTGGAGTAAGCCGAGATCACGCCACTGTACTCCAGCCTGGGCAACAAGAGGGAGACCATGCATTAAAAAAAAAATTTACTGAAGTCAGGGTTGGAACTCAGACACTGGTAGCAAAGCTCCCAGACTAATTGTGCAACTGCAGTTGAGAATTTAGTATTAGAGAACCAACTTTTCTTTTTTTTTTTTTTTTTTTTTTTTGATATGGAGTTTCACTCTTGTTGCCCAGGCTGGAGTGCAATGGCGAGATCTCAGCTCACTGCAACCTCCGCCTCCCGGGTTCAGGTGATTTTCCTGCCTCAGCCTCCCAAGTAGCTGGGATTACAGGCATGCACCACCATGCCCAGCTAATTTTGTATTTTTAGTAGAGACAGGGTTTCTCCATGTTCATCAGTCTGGTCTTGAACTCTCTACCTCAGGTGATCTGCCCGCCACAGCCTCCCAAAGTGCTGGGATTACAGGGATGAGCCATTGTGCCCAACCCCAACTTTCTTATATACCAAATTGTGTCCATACTTTTCATAAATAAAGCTGAAGATGCAAAAATTCAATTTGACGAACCTTTTGAGCATGTACTGCGGTGGTGCTAATTGCTAGAGAGAGAAATGGGCAGATATAGCCTTATTGTGAGGACAATGCAAGAAAGACTTTTAGAAAAAGTAGGACTTGAACTAAGCCTAGATGAATAAAAAATTTTAAATTATTCATTTGAATGCATGAAATCATTCATCTTTTGTCATTACAGATTATAACAACATAGGAAAATTCTTAAATAGAATTTTAGGCATGGAGGTACATCAGCAGAATTCATTATTTCAGTATTTTGCGGACACGCTTACTGCAGTTGTCCAAAATGCCAAAAAAAATGGAAGATACGATATGGGAATCTTAGGTAAGTAGGGAACATTTCCCCCCAACATCCCCAGGGAAAATGTAGAGTAGAGAAATTGTTTAAACATCATGTGTATACTTGATAAAAATGTTCTTTTTGCATTTATATGTTTTTTTTTTTCTTGTTCAAGATCTTGGTTCTGGAGATGAAAAGGTGAGGAAAAGTGATGTTAAAAAGTTTCTGACTCCAGGATATTCAACCTCTGGCCACGTAGAATTATACACTGTAAGTTTAGAAAATGTTGTACATGTGGAAGTATTGTCTTCCCATGAATAGGCATTTACAGAAATGAGTTTAAATTTTGTTATTTCTTTTACAGATTAGTGTAGAGAGGGGAATGTCTTGGGAAGAAGCTACTAAGATTTGGGCCGAACTGACAGGACCAGACGATGGCTTTTACTTGTCATTGCAAGTACGACTTTTCCTTTAAATGCTAGCTACTCAGATATATAATGCTTCTTAATGGCCAGCATTGTAATTGTCTCTTCACTTTGTGCCTGTTTCCCAGTTGTGTTTAGCTTTCTCTGTTTTGGTAATTTATCATTGTAATGGCGGGTTTGTCCATTTGTATTACGTTTTCACTTAATGCATTTTAAAGGATGTTACTAGATGCGAGTGTAGAATTGTTAACATTTTTTTTTTCCTTGATTCAGAATTCCACTCTTTTCACCCAGACTAGAGTGCAGTGGCACATCTCGGCTCACTGCAACCTCGACCTCCTGGGTTCGAGCAATTCTCCTTAGTAGCTGAGATTGCAGGTGCCTGCCACCAGCCCAGCTTTTTTTTTTTTTTTTTTTTTTTTTTTTCCCCATATTTTCAGTAGAGACTGGCTTTCACCATGTTGGCCAGGCTGGTCTTGAACTCCTGACCTCAAATCATTCACCCACCTCGGCCTCCCAAAGTGCTGGGATTACAGGCATGAGCCATTACACCTGGCTGAACTGTTACCATTTTCTTAAATTAAGCCTTTTTTCATAAGACAGAGACTTGCTTTAGTCTTAATAATGCTTTATATCTTGAAGACTCATTTTTCAGTTAATAAAACAGCTCAATCTTACAGTTATGATTTATCTGGACAGGACTTAGGGGTGTGTGTGTGCACCCATATCTATACATATTCGTGTAGACGTATATGTATATACACACACATTTACATATGGAACAGTATCTTGAGTTTTATATTGACTTAACTTATTCAAATCCAAGACTACAGAATTTTTATTTCACCAATTCGCTAAGATATTTGGTGGGGGTTTTTTTGTTTTGTTTTGTTTTGTTTTGTTTTTGACAGAGTCTTACTCTTTCGACCAGGCTTGAGTGCGTGGTGGGATCTCGACTCTCTGCAACCTCCGCCTCCCAGGTTCAGGTGATGCTCCTGCCTCAGTCTCCAGCGTAGCTGGGACTTCAAGTGCCTGCCACCACACCCAGCTAATTTTTTGTGTTTCTAATAGTCAGGATTTCTTTGCCAGGCTGGTCTCGACCTCCTGACCTCTGGTGATCTGCACACCTCAGCCTGCCAAAGTGGTGGGATTACAGGCATGAGCCACAGTGCCCAGCCAAGTCTTTTTTCTTATACAAAAATCCTTGTTCTCCAAGACACAGAGGATGATAAAATGTTATACTAGATTTCAGTATTCCTGAAAATAATGGGTTAAAAAAAAAACAAAAAACCTTTTTTTTTTTGAGATGGAGTCTCGCTCTGTCACCAGGCTGGAGTGCAGTGGCGCGATCCTGGCTCACTGCAACTTCTTTTTTCTGGTTTCAAACAATTCTGCCTCAGCCCCCTGAGTAGCTGGGACTACAGGCATGCACCACCACGCCCGGCTAATTTTTTTTGTGTTTTTAGTAGAGATGAGGTTTCACCATGTTGGCCAGGATGGTCTCGATCTCTTGACCTCGTGATCCGCCTGCCTCGGCCTCCCAAAGTGCTGAGATTACAGGTGTGAGCCAGTGCCCCTGGCCAAAACCTTTGTTTTTGTATATGCTTCTCCCATCTTAATTGTTCGGTTTCTGCATTGTCAGAGCATAGAGCAATGATGTAATGTGTTCTACCTTTGACCTTCATTTAGTCTCAGTTCTACAGGTAATTACATTTAGTGCTCATCACTCACTCCCTAGTCCTTGGGTTAATCTCTCTCTAATCATGTCTCAAGCAGTGGCCTCAATCAGTTGAACTATTTTATTCGTTTCTTTTTTTCTAACAGCTTTCTTAAATTTCATATGTTATAAATTTCAATTACTTAAGCATGCTGCTTACTGACTTTGGTGTTTATTACATTTTTAGTTTTTAAAAATTTTGGTAAAATATGTATAACATTAAATTTGCCATTTTAACTATTTCTAAGTGGCATTAATGACAATCACAATGTTGTACCATCATCACCACTACTTATTTTCAAATCTTTTTCTTCACAAACTGTATAGTTGAGCCATAACTTACCATTCTCCCTTCACCCAGCCCTTGTTAACCTCTGCTCTACTTTCTGACTCTATAAATTTGCCTATTACTCATATAAGTGGTGTTATATTGTCTTTAGCCTTTTTTGTCTGACTTATGTCACTTAGTATAATATTCTCCAGGTTTGTCCATGTTGTAGCATGTATTAGGACTTCATTTCCCTTTTTTGGGGGATAGGGTCTCGCTCTCTTACCCAGGCTAGAGTGAAGTGTCTCTGTCACAGCTCATTGCAGCCTCAGCCTTTTGGGCTCAAATGTTCCTCCTGCTTCAACTTCTTCAGTAACTGGGACTGTAGGTGTGCACCACCATGCCTAGGGGCTAATTTTTTCATTTTTCTTTTTTAAAGATGGGGTCTCACTATTTTGACCAGGCTGGTTTGAAATTCCTGGCCTCAAGTGATCCTCCCACCTCAGCCTCCCAAAGTACTGGGATTAAAGATGTGAATCACAGTGTGCCTGGCCCCTTTGTTGCTTTTTTACAAGGCTGAGTAATATTTCACTGGTTGTATATAATATATTTTGCTTTCTATTTACAAATATGTATGGAGTGACTGACTGCAAATAAGACCTGATTCTTGCTCATAAGAAGTAACTACATGTATGGTGATGCCACAGGCAGGATGAAGTCATAAATGACTGGGGTCAGGAGTCTATAAACCTGTTCTGTGAAGGCCAGATATATTTGGTTTTGTAGGCCATATGTGGTCCATATTGCATGTCCTCTGTGTTTTCCTTCCTTCCTTTTTCTCCCCACCTTCCATCCTTCTTTCCTTAAACTGTACTTTAGTTTAGGAGCCCCAGGCTAGATTGATTCCACAGGCCTAAGCTGCTGATCCTTGATCCAGAGACAAACTCAAAGGATCTGGCTCCTAGTTGAGTTGCGGTTTTTTGGTTTTGTTTTGTTTTTTGTAATGGGCTCTTGCTCTGTCACCCAGGCTGTAGCGCAGAGGCGTGCATGATCACGGCTCACTGCAGCCTCAACCTACTGGGCTCAGACAATTCCCACCTCAGCTTTGGGACCACAGGTACACTCCACCACACTTGGATAGATTTTTTTGTTTTTTTTTTTTTTTTAATCTTTGTGTTGTCCAGGCTGGCCTCAAACTCCTAGGCTCAAATGATCCTCCCACCTTGACCTCCCAAAGTGGTGGATTAATTACAGGTGTGAGCCACTGCACCTGGCTGGCTTTGGAGTTTTTGAAATACTGATTGAACTGTAGGTTCATTTGCATGTCATATAAGAAACCGTACAGATAAATATCTTGCATACTTTTCCAAAATGTTACACTACAGTTTTGCAAGATAATATTTTGCAAAACTGTAGTGTAATATCACGACCAAGATGTTGACATTGGTAGAATTCACATATTTTACTCAGCTATCCCCCATAAATGCAATTTTGATTGGTCCACATAGGGTTTTGTTACTGTTTTCAAGACAATCTCAAGCTCCTCCTGGGCTTGATCCATTCTCTCACCTAGACCACCTGAATAGCTGGGATTACCGGCATGTACCACCACACCTGGCTCTTGGTTGTGATTTTTAATTTGTAATTATTGCCAGAATATCAGCGTTGGTAGATTGTGATGAAAGTTCTGATCCCCAGCTTCCCTTAGGTTGAAGGATGTGGTAATACTGGTCCTTCATTCTCTGCATGGCAACAGGTGGCTGGGCATGAGGAGTGGTAGCCCTAGACAGTTCATTCCTGGTCTTTGTTTGCCTTTGAGCCTCCACTGCATTAAGCAGCAATACTTTTCAGTGTGTAACCTTTGCTACCTTTAGGAAGACAATGTCAGAATCACTTTCCACTCTTCTGTGATGATTTGTAATTAACCTGACACAGGCAAGACAGAGCCCATTGTTAAGTATCTTAAACACTATCCTCTAAGTTTGGATATTTCCCATCAGCTGATAAATAATTTTTTTTTGAGACGGAGTCTCACTCTGTCACCAGGCTGGAGTGCAGTGGCATGATCTTGGCTCACTGCAGCCTCCGACTCCCAGGTTCAAGCGATTCTCCTGCCTCAGCTTCCCAAGTAGCTGGGACAACAGGCGCGTGCTACCACGCCTGGCTAATTTTTGTATTTTTAGTAGATAGGGGTTTCACTGTGCTGGCCAGGATGGTCTCGATCTCTTGACTTCATGATCCACCTGCCTCAGCCTCCCAAAGTGTTTGGATTACAGGCGTGAGCCACCACACCTGGCCAAGAATTTTAAATGTAATCTTCACCTTACCCATTGTTTTATGACTTTACAGCAATTACGTAAACAGTGTTTCTCGAGTACAGTGGCTCACTCCTGTAGTCCCAGCACTTTGGGAGGTCAAGGTGGGTCAGGAGATGGAGACCATCCTGGCTATCACGGTAAAACCCCATCTCTCCTAAAAATACAAAAAATTAGCTGGGCGTGGTGGTACGCGTCTGTAGTTCCAGCTACTTGGAAAGCTGAGGCAAGAGAATCGCTTGAACCTGGAAGGGGGAGGTTGCAGTTGGGGGAGGTTACAGTGAACCCGAGATTGCGCCACTGCTCTCCACAAGCCTACATATATATATAAAGTTTCAAGTCGTTGGAACAAGTAAAAGACCAAGAGTCTTTAATATCCATGAAGCGGAAAGTAAAATAATGTGTTTTTTATTATGAAAATTAATATAAAAAGTTAATAGTCCTGCAAACAATGATTTATTGTGTAGAGGGTGGGTAACTCCTTTTACTTTGAAACTTTTTTTCCTTCAGTGTAGCTCCAGAAATGATTGTTTAGAAGCTGATCAGTCTTCATGAAAGAAGAAATGAATTTTCCAGTTATTTTCCTGTGTGTTAAATGGAGTTGTAAGAGTAACTCCTTCCTCTTAAAGTTTCTCTTATAAATCCAACTTTTAAAAGTTAAAAATATATACCTGAATCCAGCATTTGTCTAATGCTTCCTTTTCTTCCATGTTTACTTCCATACGTGTGGATAATTTGTTCAACATTTTAGCTTTCTGCTGTCATACGTAGCTTTGCCATTTACAGACCACTTTATCATGTGATCTCTCACTTTGCTCTTCAACACCCTGTGACATAGGGAAAGACAGTACTGATGGAATAGACCAGTGCAGAGGACTGGGGCCATCGAAGGCATTCTCTTGGAGGGGTGTGAATTCTGTTGAAAGGACAGTAACTTTTTTTTTCATTTTACTGAGAAATGGTAAAAACATGAAGCAGAGGTGAAATAATTTTCTATAAAGACCCCTAATGCCTACTACCCGGATTCTACTGTTACTATTTTTTTACGCTTGGTTTTTCTTACCTCTCTGAGGCTGCTAGACTGGGATTCCAGGTACAGGGAACAGAAGAAGCTAATTCCAAATAGTTACTTGAAGATAACATTGGTCTTTAACCTTCATCTTTAGCCAGAATTAACGTCCAGTAACTGCCCTTTGGATGTGGCTGTGTTAAAGTCTTTGAAACAAGTAGTTTCCATTCTTTCTTGAAGTTACCTATCCATGTACTTACTTAGTGTTACAGTCTCGAATGATTATATTTGCTGATGTGATGGTATGAGAACATGTCTTAAAGTGTGTATTATAAAATGTTTCTATTTTGTCATTTTTTTTAAACAGATAAGGAACAACAAGAAAACTGCCATCTTAGTTAAAGAAGTGAATCCTAAAAAGAAACTTTTCTTAGTTTATCGACCAAATACTGGGAAACAGCTCAAATTAGAAATTTATGCTGATCTAAAAAAGAAATACAAGAAGGTATTTTCTAATTTGTACATTATGTTATATAAGAATACTTATTTTGGCCGGGCACAGTGGCTCACACCTATAATCCCAGCACTTTGGGAGGCCAAGGTGGGTGGATCACCTGAGGTCAGGAGTTTGAGACCAGCTTGGCCAAAATGGCGAAACCTCGTCTCTACTAAAGATACAAAAAATAGCCAGGTGTGGTGGTACACGCCTGTAATCTCAGCTACTTAGGAAGCTGAGGCAGGAGAATCACTTTAACCCAGGAAGCTGGGTTGCAATAAGCCAAGATTGCACCACTGCACTCCAGTTAGGGCGACAGAGTGACACGCCGTCTCAAATAAAAAAAGGAAAAAAATATTTTATAATAATATATTGAAACTGTTTAAGGTAGTTGCTCTGGGTATGAAATTACTTTTTTCTTATTTGGTTACTGTTTTTTAATGAGATCTGGAACTCCTGGGCTCAGGCGATCCTTTCACCTCGGGCTTTCAAACTGCTGGAATTACAGGTGTCAGCCACCACACCCAGCCTGGTTTAAGGAAAATGTCAACTTCTGTTATGCTAATACCGGAGTCTTAATGTTATCAGCCTTAAACTTCTAAGATGTCTCCTGCTCTTGCCCAGGCTGGAGTGCAGTGGCTTGATCTTGGCTCACTGTAACTGCCTCCCCGGTTTAAGTGATTCTCATGCCTTAGCCTCCATTGCACTCCAGCCTGGGCGACAGAGCAAGACTTTGTCTCCAAAAAAAAAAAAAAGTCCTTTTCACTACCTCTTAGTTTTATTGTGAGGATGCCTCTGTGTTTATATTTTGCAATGATTTATAGAAAACAGTGACTATTTTTCCTAACATTTACTATTGTTTTATTTTATTAATATTACCTTATATTACTATACCTAGCCATTCTCATTTGAAAACAATTATAGTTAATTTAGTTATTTGAAAACTTTATTACATAAGAGGAACCAGCATGACAGAACTTTTCAAATGGCATTCAGATTCAGCTAATAGCAAGGGTTAAGTTTTTTGGGTAGAGATTATTGTAAATTGGCTGCCTCTAGAATTACCAGATTAGGTAAGCATTTTATTTAAAGCAATATTGTTTTCAATGAAATTTCTCTCGTTTTTACAGGTTGTCTCAGATGATGCCTTGATGCACTGGTTAGATCAGTATAACTCATCTGCAGATACTTGTACTCATGCTTATTGGTTAGTATTTTCGTGTTTCCTACCATATTTTCCAAAATTTAATCAAGATTTAAATGCACCTTCACTCTTTACCAGTGTGTCCCCATGAATTAATGAACAGATTAAGTATTGCCAGGCATGGTGTGTTGCATCAGGAATATTTACTGGACAGTTGTGGACCAGCAACTGTTAAGTTTATGTACCTCCTTACTCTTCACTGATGCTTTTTTATTTCCAACCATTTTCTGGCAGCAGGAACTTAACAATCATCCTTTATATTAGAACTTGCTTTTTCAGCTGAGTGCGGTGGCTCACGCCTGTAATCTCAGCATTTTGGGAGGCCTGGGTAGCCCGATCACCTCAGGTCAGGAGTTCAAGACCAGGCTGGCCAACATGATGAAACCCCATCTCTACTAAAAATGCAGAAATTAACTGGGTGTGGTAGCAGGCGCCTGTAATCCCAGCTACTCAGGAGGCTGAGGCAGGAGAATCGTTTGAACCTGGGTGGTGGAGGTTGCAATAAGCCAAAATCGTGCCATCGCACTCTAGCCTGGGGCACAAGACTGAAACTCTGCAAAAAAAAAAAAGCCAGGTGCCGTGGCTCATAACTGTAGTGCCAGCACTTTGGGAGGCCAAGGTGGGCAGATCACCTGAGGTTGGCTGTTTTGAGACCAGCCTGACCAACATGGAGAAGCCCCGTCTCTACTAAAAATACAAAATTAGCCAGGTGTGGTGGCGCATGCCTGTAATCCCAGCAACTCAGGAGGCTGAAGCAGTAGAATTGCTTGAACCTGGGAGTTGGAGGTTGCGGTGAGCCAAGATCATGCCACTGCACTCCTGCTTGGGTGACGTCGATACTCTGTCTCAAAAAAAAAAAAAAGTTTTAAAACTTTTCAAAAGTTAACCTACAAACATTTTCTTTTCTTTTCCTTTTTGAGATGGGGTCTTGCTCTGTTGCCCAGGTGGGAGTGCAGCAGCACAATCTTGGCTCACTGCAACCTCTGCCTCCTGGGTTCAAGCGATTTTCCTGCCTCAGCCTCCCAAGTAGCTGGGATTACAGGTGCCTGCCACTGCACCCAGCTACTTTTTGTATTTTTAGTAGAGATGTGGTTTCACCATGTTGGCCATGCTGGTCTCCTGACTTTTGTGATCCACTTGCCTGGGCCTTTCAAAGTGCTGGCATTACAGGTGTGAGCCACCATACCCAGTTTGTACAAACATTTTCTAAAACATTTGCACTGGGGACAGTGCTGTGGCTTTTAGCGCTTTGGGAGATCAAGAAGGGGGGATTGTTTGAGGCTAGGAGTTTGAGATCAGCCTCCTCGACACAGCAAGACTTCATATCTGCAAAAAATTAAAAACAAACATTTGTTTTGAATTATAGCAAGAAGATGTCTTATATGTGTACATTTAACACTGTATATTTATCTTGAATTAGTACTAACCAGAAGGACATCTTTATTGATGAATTCTGAAAATAATTTTAACCATAAAACAAACATTGGTGGCATTTTTCCCTTTCTCACATTCCTTCTTTTTTGTTTGTTTATTTGAGAGGGAGTCTCGCTCTGTCACCAGGCGGGAGTGCAGTGCAGTGGCACAGTCTCGGCTGACTGCAGCCTCTGCCTCCCGAGTTCAAGCAGTTCCCAACTCAGCCTCTTGAGTAGCTGGGACTATAGGCGCACGCCACCACGCTCGGTTAATTTTTTATATTTTAGTAGAAACAGGGTTTCACCATGTTGGTCAATATGGTTTCCATTTCCTGACCTTAGGATCCACCCACCTTGGCCTCCCAAAATGCTGGGATTACAGGTGTGAGCCACCACGCCCAGCCTTATGTCTTCTTAAATTTACATGTAGTCTCTCCCTCCCCTCCCACCCCTTTCCATCTCCTCTCTGGATTGCTGAGTCCTTCCCACTAATGTGATTTTAGAACAGTATATTATTAATTTCATAATATAGAAATAACTGGCAGGATCTTTGCCCCCACCCCGCCTCTTCTATTCGTCTCGCTTCTCTTTTTTTTCTTTTTTCTTCTCTCTCTCTTTTTTTTTTTTGAGACAGAGTCTCACTCTGTCGCCCAGGCTGGAGTGCAATGGTGCAGTCTTAGCTCACTGCAACTTCCACCTCCCGGGTTCAGGCAATTCTGCCTCAGCTTCCCGAGTAGCTGGGTTTTCCCGAGTAGGGTGCCACTGTGCCCAGCTAATTTTTGTATTTTTAGTAGAGGTGGGGTTTCACCATGTTGGTCAGGCTGGTCTTAAACTCCTGACCTCGTGATCCACCTGCCTTGGCCTCCCAAAGTGCTGGGATTACAGGCGTGAGCCACCGTGCCCGGCTCATTCTTTTCTTTAATGCAGGTGTTGTTTGTATTTTCATGGCAGGATCTTTTTCTTTCTTTTTTTTGAAACCACGGGCTCGAGTGCAGTGGCACCATCTTGGCTCACTGTAACTTCCTTCTCCCAGGTTCAAGCGATTCTCATGCCTCAACCACCTGAGTAGCTGGGATTACAGGCATGAGCCACCACACCCAGATAATTTTTTTATTTCAGTAGAAATTGGGTTTCTCCCTGTTGGCCAGGCTAGTCTTGAACTCCTGGCCTGAAGCGATACACACACGCCTCAGCCTCCCAAAGTGCTGGGGTTACAGGCATGAGCCACCATGCCCGTTCTTGGCTAATACTTTTAAATGTTTTGTAGAGATAGCGCCTGGCCATATTGCCCAGGCTGGTCTCAAACTCTTGGACTCAAACAGTACTCCCACCTCAGCCTCTCAAAGAGCTGTGATTACATGCATGAGCCACCATCCCTGGCTAACAAGATAATTTTATAAACTAGCAATACAAATAATGGATATTAAAATAATAAATCCTTCAACAGCAAACACGATAAATTCAACCTTTTTTTTTTTTTTTTTTTTTTTTTTTGAGATGGAGTCTTGCTCTGTTGCCAGGCTGGAGTACAGTGGCACAATCTTGGCTCACTGCAACCTCCATCTCCCAGGTTCAAGTGATTCCCCTGCCTCAGCCTCCTGAGTAGCTGGAACTACAGGTGTGTGCCACCACGCCTGTCTAATTTTTTTTTATTTATTTATTTATTTTGTATGTTAGTAGAGACGGGGTTTCACCATGGCCAGGATGGTCTTGATCTCCTGACCTCGTGATCCACATGCAGCAGCCTCCCAAAATGCTGGGATTACAGGCGTGAGCCATTGTGCCCAGCTAATTCAACCCTATAGGGAGGCAGTCCCCTGAAAAAACTGTCCTTTCAAAACCTTACCTTAAATTGGAAAGGATAATCCAATAGGCCAACAGAATTATGATCTAAGAAATAATAAAGACAGGCCGGGCGCAGTGGCTCACGCCTATAATCCCAGCACTTTGGGAGGCCGAGGCAGGTGGATCACTAGGTCAAGAGATGGAGAACATCCTGGTCAACATGGTGAAACCCCGTCTCTATTAAAAATACAAAAATTAGCTGGGCATGGTGGCACAGCCTGTAGTCCCAGCTACTCGGGAGGCTGAGGTAGGAGAATTGCTTGAACCCAGGAGGCGGAGGTTGTGGTGAGCTGAGATCGTGCCATTGCACTCCAGCCTGGGTAATAAGAGCGAAACTCCTTCTTAAAAAAAAAAATAATAATAATAATAAAGACAAATAATGCCAAAACATTGTTTATTTGAGATTTGCGGCCGGGCACGGTCACGCCTGTAATCCCAGCACTTTGGGAGGCTGAGGTGGGTGGATCATGAGGTCAGGAGATAAGACTATCCTGGCCAACATGGTGAAACCCCATCTCTACTAAAAATACAAAAATTAGCCAGGCATGGTGGTGCATGCCTGTAATCCCAGCTACTTGGGAGGCTGAGGCAGGAAAATCGTTTGAACCAGGGAGTTGGAGGTTGCAGTGAACCGAGATCACGCCACTGCACTCCAGCCTGGTGACAAGGAGACTCCATCTCAAAAAAAAGAAAAAGAAAAAATCTGAGTTGACTTTGTAAACCTTGTAAGGTGTGTGTGTGTGTGTGTGTGTGTGTGTGTGTGTACATACATTGACACTCATATGTACTTCCCATTTTTCTTAGGCGTGGCAATTGCAAAAAAGCAAGCTTGGGGTTAGTTTGTGAAATAGGTCTTCGTTGCCGTACATATTATGTATTATGTGGTTCAGTGCTGAGTGTCTGGACAAAAGTTGAGGGTGTTCTAGCATCTGTCAGTGGCACAAACGTGAAAATGCAGATCGTCCGGCTAAGAACAGAAGATGGGCAACGGATAGTAGGTGAGTCTAATTTTTGTTTTGGTTTGAGTTACAGGAAAAAATCAGATCCTACTTTTTTTCTCATTGCTAATGTCTTAGCTCTATTCCAAATGCATCTAACATTTCTTCTGGTAGTGAGTATGGGACCTGTTTATATTTCTTACAAGGTTGAACAGAAGTTAAGCCTTCAAACAGACATTGTTGGTTCTGGTTGAAGTTATGACATGGTCATCTCTTTGATGGGGCTCTCAGCTGCTCTTGCTCTCCTTCTCTACTTTTGCTGTCTGTACAGGCTCCCTGGTGTGAAGACAACTTAGCCTCCTGCCCAGGAGTTCTCTGTTGAGCTAGCTTAACACTATGGAACTCAAAAGCCACTGTGCACAGAGGATGGCTCGGTGTCCTGCAGGGAGCAAGGGCAAACTAGGCCAGCTGTTCCCACCATGTGCTCAACTATAGGTGTCGAGGAAGCTGGCCAGCAGTTGGACTCTGTTTGCTTATCTTGGTTTCATTTACAGCAGCCTTCCTCTCTATTGGCAGTTCATGGGCCAAAGCCAGTCTATGAACTCTTTTTTTTGACACTTGAGCATTGTGGGATGTTGTAGGTTTTCATTTGAAATAATTTTTTTTTTTTTTTTTTTTGAGACTGAGTCTTGCTCTTTCGCCCAGGCTGGAGTACAGTGGTGTGCTCCCGTCTCACTGCAACCTCTTCCACCTGAGTTCAAGCAATTCTCGTGCTTCAGCCTTCCAAGTAGCTGGGATTACAGGCATTCACCACCGTGCCCTGCTGATTTTTGTATTTTTTTTTAGGAGAGATGGGGTTTCACCACCTTGGCCAGGCCAGTATCCTGACCTCAAGTGATCTGCCGACCTCAGCCTCCCAAAGTGTTGGAATTACATGTATGAGTCACTGCGCCTGGGCCTCATTTGAATTAATTGCCAACAGGGCCGGGTGTGGTGGCTCACGCCTGTAATCTCAGAACTTTGGGAGGCCAAGGCAGGTGGATCACCTGAGGTTAGGAGTTCAAGACCAGCCTGGCCAACATGGTGAAACCCTGTCTTTAAAATTGCCAACATTTAAAAATCAAGAGGCTTCATATAAAAGTCTGCATTTCCAGTTTCTTTAAACAACCATAAAAAGCACCCCATCAGCTGGGTTTGGTGGTTCATGCCTGTCGTCCCAGCACTTCCGGAAGCTCAGGCAGGAGAATTGCTGGAGCCCAGGAGTTTGAGACCAGCCTAGGCAACACAGCAACACCTTGTCTCTATTAAAAAAAGGCAGTTTATCTGGAACATTGAGCCTTCAATCCCACATGGTAGGAGTTAAAGTTCCCTTAACCAGCACCCAGAGAGTATCCTTTCTAGTTTGCTAGTATCTACTCTTCAGAGTTGCTAGTTAGCATTTGAATTTGCAACTTTTGTTCTGTGGTCTTTGTGGTGCATTAGTACATGCAAAGGTGATATTTGCATGTTTGTGGAGCTTAAAAAGATAATAGATAGAAAAGTACTATTTTTGACCTCCTATTCCTCCGGCAAGATGGCATCACACTAAACACATGCATACTCTTGGGTATTTGTAGGAAATGCTGTTGAAGAATCAGACTACATCTCGATGGGCCATTTCATTTATTAGGTAGTCATTTAATTTTTGTGTGAAGTTCTCATTTATTGAACTTAATATTATGCCTCGTGGAATCTGCTGTGAAGCTGTACAGTGTGGTTTCTTCTGGACATAACTTTATAAATTCTTGTACTAATTACAGGTTTGATCATTCCTGCAAATTGTGTGTCTCCTCTTGTAAATCTCCTGTCAACTTCAGACCAGTCTCAACAGCTTGCGGTCCAACAGAAGCAGCTATGGCAACAGCATCACCCTCAGAGCATCACCAACTTGAGCAACGCGTAAAGAACAGACAGGTTTCAACATGGATGTATCTGAAATGCTGTTGAAGCATATCATTTGCATAAAAATCAGGGACAGTTTCCAAAGAATTATATATTTTTTTCAGTTGTGCTCTCTCTAGTTAGTTTTTTTGGGAGTAAGGACAAACCTGGAATAGATAGCAAAACTGAAAATCAGCAGTGCTGATGGTGGTACATATGTCTTTCCTTTTGCTTCTCCCCTGGTACTTCCCATCTGCTTTTACTTTGGGTGAGCAGAGGGGGATGTGTGTGTGCGTGTGTGTCAGTCTGTTTGTGAGTGTGTTAAAGGCTACAGACCACAGTTAGTTTAAAATGCTTGGAACTTCCCAAACTGGCTTTACTTTTATGTTTATACAGTGCTCAGGGTTAATGCAGTACATCCATGCCATTGCTGTGGGAGGTATCCCCGGATGCATGTGTTTTGAGTCTATAAATATAGAAAATATATATTGGTTTCTTTTTCCAACTTAATAGGTTTATTAAAGCATGAGATGAAAAGTTGCATACCATGCATTCAGGTTATTTTCTAATTTTTGTTCTGACAGTGCATGTCTTTGAAAGCATGCGTAAACAAGATTAACACAGAAGTCGAGTAACAGAGAGAAACATTTGTTAGATGTACAGCATTGGTTATTGCATTTTTATAGTGTTTATACCTGGGTATTGCTTCTAACCCTGCAGACCCCTCCTGCCCCTTTTCCTCCCTGCCCTGTGTTTCTGGTCAAGGTAATGAGTACATACATTTTTTTGTGATAAAACTCTTAAAATTTAATTTTAATGTATTAATAGTATTCCTAATGTGTGCTGCAGAAATGGCTATAAGCCTCTTAAATTTACATTTTCAACTTAAAGGTAGTTTTAGAAGGAAGTACAAATTGGCTTTCATCCTGCAAACAATTGTTTTTTACTTCATTATCTTAATTTGCTTTGTCACTCATATAAAGGAAACCGTACTTGAGCTGTAGACAATGAGGAAACATTTGAGGCTTCTGCTGTATGTTTTTTTGTTATTGTTGTTATTGTTGTTACTCAGTAACTTGACTATTGTTTAATGTGTTGTAAGACATTGTAGAGTTTATCTCAAGCTGTTAAAAATGGTAATGTACAAATGTGAATAGACACTTATCTATATAATATGGGTAAGTTTTGTTTCGCCTATAATAGATGTTTATAAAAAAACAAGTGAGGGGACAGTTGGTCTTTTTATTTCCTTTTCCTTCTTTTTTTTTGCTTGCACAGGTTGCACTATTGAAAAATCGAGATTGTATAAACCTGGTAAAAAGCTGCAAGATGCCAAAATCTTGTAGATGTCAAATAAAAAGTTATTATACTAACAAGAAGTGGACTCTTGTTTAGGCCCTCACTGGTGACCTTCAGA
The DNA here is from genome assembly GCA_963573385.1 of Cacajao melanocephalus. Classification (NCBI taxonomy): domain Eukaryota; kingdom Metazoa; phylum Chordata; class Mammalia; order Primates; family Pitheciidae; genus Cacajao; species Cacajao melanocephalus. The sequence goes on along the minus strand of CAUYLG010052616.1, from coordinate 65,323 downwards.
AGTAGTCTATGACGGGGACTCTGCAGAATTTGTGTGTTGCCTCAGCATTCCAGTTAGCCTTATAGTTTGGCTTAAAACCTATTGCTAAAATTTGAGATGGCATTGAGGGAAGGGGTAAAATGATAGTACTTCCGAATGTTTTTCAAGTTGAATTGTTCGCTTTGTTAACTTTTTAAACTTCTTGCAGAATTGGGTGAGATGTGTGTTAACTGACAGAAACCTGGCAGAAAGCTTAGAGTGTTTATCCTCTGTGTCTCCTTTAGCCTGAGTTCGGTTATGTCAAGCTTACCGTAAGTTTTCTTAGGATTTATTTATTCTTGGTGCCTAAAAGAGTAAGTTGAAAGTACTTTCTGTTCTTTGGCACATTTTGCCCAGTGGATGCAACTTCTCTTCTCAGTCCAGTTCATGTCTCTCAGGCAGTGATCCATTTTCTATCAGCCAGTTTCCCTTGTTAGGGTCACTAGACCTGGCTGGCAGCCAAGAGCAGCACTTCTCACCTCCCAAAGTGTCCCCACCTTCAGCAGAACTTCTCAGCTCGTGTGTGTTTTTAAAGCAGTAGTCAGCCTCCATCAGCAATGCAAGTGTCCCCACTCCAGTGGAGGTACAGTCGCTGGACCTGAGGAACGGAATAGTTACAAACCCTCCTCCAGTGAGACAGAGTGGCAGGATTGGGAAGGATCTTCTCTTACAGGCTGTTGGCCCAACTCTTCTTTCTGTGTTACGAAGGCATCTAAGTTTTTTATGGTGTTTTCAAAGCAGCGTATGTGGATTCCTTAGCGTGCAGCTAATTGACACCCCCCATGGCTCATGATGTAATAGCGTTTGCTCTGGACTAGCCATCTTTATACACAGGAGCATATGTATCTTAACGTTCTTGTAGAACAGCTTCCCCCTACTAGCCCCCGCCCAATTAAAACAAAAAGGCCTCTGAAAGCCCTCTCAAAGCAGACCTCAAAAAGGCAACCCATGTGAATGGATGGGAGCCGGGGTACTGCATGCCCAGGCTGGTCATGGTGTGTGCACTTCCCAGAGATGCACCCGCCCCTTGAGGTGGACATCCAACCTTTACACTGTGCTCTTATAAAAGTCAGCGAGTTCGGGTCAGTCACCCTATGAAGCTTCAGTATTCAAGGTCCTCTTCTATTAAAACCCAACTCTTGGCTGAGTGTGGTGGCTCACACTTGTAGTCCCAGCACTTTGGGAGGCTGAGGCAGGCAGATCACTTGAGGCCAGGAGTTCGAGACCAGCCTGGCCAACATGGCGAAGACCCCCCCATCTCTACCAAAAAATGAGCTGCTAACTTCTGTAAAATACGTCCATTTACTCCAGGCTGTAAATGCCACACCTGAATCCAGAGGCCTTGTTTAACCTCATGTCCGTTTTGCCTCTGCAATGCCTTTTTCTTCTTTTTAGCAATATGGCTCTGAGCACAAAGATTTGATTGGAAATTGTGTTCGTGTTTTCAGTTTACAGTGTCGGTTGTACTGAAAACCACTTCCAGAGTCTAAAGCAGCTCAGATGTTATCTCTGGGGGAATTAGTGTTCCCCTAATTTAGCAGCCTCCGCACCACAAGGTCTCTATCTGTAGTTCCTGAGATTATCCAGATATACTATCAATGATACAAATCCATAGAAGTATTATGCATTTCTTTAAACACAACTTGATTAAGAAGCAGATCTGTTAAGCAGTTTTCTTATTCTGCTGCTAAATTGCAGTTAGACACTTCCCTATCTTCTCTTTACATGTGTATATAAATTAGCAGGAACCTGCATCCAAAGCAATGTAGTAGTGTGTGTTTATCTATGTATATTTATTCTAACTCAGCACTTCAGAAGCGTTTTTGAGTTACAACAATAAATCTTTTAGTTTGCTTCATTTGTAGAGGTAAAAGTTCTATATTACCAAGCTCCACAGGAATATAATATTTTAGAGGCACAATTTTCTGACTGTAGCCCCTGGGTCATTCCTTTGCTGGCCTGCATGGGATGCTATTGGAACAACTGTTTGCAGGCAAGAGAAGAGAGGGTACCAGGACAGCGTTCACAGTTGTAGAATGGGAGCCTTCTTCCTTCTCCCCTCCACTTTCATTTTAGCATGAAAGAAAGAAAAACGGTAGATTCGAAATGATTGTTGCATCTCACTTCATGAAGGTAGGGGCAGAAGTTCCCTCTGGATCCTTTTCTTGACAAGCAGTCAAGAGGAAGGTCCCCATACACACGTACCTGTGTGGTATTTGGTAGTTTCTAAGATTGGTGCTACATAAGAGTTGCTGTTAGGCTGGGGTCCTGTTAATGAACGTTTGGTTAGTTCAGGCCTCCCAATGGCAAAGGCAAACACCGTGGTGTTGGATATGTACTGACTCCCCTTCTGTGTGACTTCGGTGGCCCTGGCTAACACCACACCCATGCTTACTGCACTCAGCGCACTTTGCTGCAGAAATGTAGCAAAGCTTCCATGTCAGGGCTATAGCTGAGAGTAAAAACTGTGCGAAAAAAGGTCTCATTGGATGCCAGTTGTCTGATACAAATGCAGTGTCTTTTAAGTGACAGAAACACACCTAAATACCTGCAACTCAAGCTTGCTGGCATTTTTTTTTTTTGTGAGTACTTGAGACAGAATCCAAAACCCACCCTCTAATTTTATGCTGTATTTATATATATGTACATAAATGTATATATATAGAAATGTCGAGTTCTTCTGGATTCTGAATGTAAATAATTCTTGTAAATTGGGACTCCGCCCACCTGTTTCTCCCTTTTCCCTCTTTCCTTCAGCTCTATTTATTCTTTTCTTGACTTTCCCATATGGGGCATCTTAGGACTTTTTTTTTTTTTTTTTCCCCATTTAGAAAAGTATGGAAAACTTTTCATTTACAAAAGTATTTGTTTCTGTATTTTAGAATTCAGTTTTGCATCTTTGCTGTAGACTTCCTGTCTGTTTTGTGTTAATGTTTTTTAATTTGTCTGATTGTGTTTTGCATTTTTATTACTATTTTTATTGTGTGCAATGCATCGTACTGGGGGTGTGAACTTGAGTGCTGTTTCTGATACTGTCATTGTATGACTGGTCTTGCTCATCTATGTTGTTCTTTGGAAGCTGTAGTGAGCCTGATGTTTTCACATTTTAAAAAATGCTTCCTGAGACTTCTTTAAGCTCTCTAACTTCTTCAGTGCATTTGGGATCAAACTTAGCTCTTAGATAAGCAAGCCTGGCTTGCTCCTACTTTTTGCAATTTTTCCGGCCTGTACCATATTTCTTATCTTTGGCTTCCCACCTGATAGGAAAATCTTGCAGATTTGAAACAGTGGTTTCTGGCCTGCCGTTGCTGCTGCAAATTTCCTATGTTTATTTAAGAAGTTGGACCTATACTTTTAACCTATAAATAATGAGTAATTTACTTTGCAATGAACACAGGTAGTCTGCTGCTGTTTACAACCTGTTGAGGATATTTATAGCAGGCAGGAGGCAGGCCTAGTGCATTATTGGCAGGTGACTTTAGAGAACGTATATTAAGGAACAATTATTCTCCAAAAGAGAGCCAGGCAACTGCTGCGGAGCCTCCTAGGCTGACCCTGCTGGAGGGTTTAGACTGGCGTGTGCCCACTGCCGTGCTGGCCCATGGGGTCCCTGAGCAGCTGTGCTCTCCACTCTTGTATTGGTGAGTGGATCTTGACTACATCAGTCAGAAGCCTAGAAGCGGAGCTAGATGGAGGCATTTTTAATAATTTGAGTTGGGAAGACCTGGATGGCTCATGAAAATGGTGGTGTTCAGAACCCGGGAGGCAGACAAATTGGGTATTTGTTCACAATTTTGCACCCTACAGGAAAATGTTCCTCTGTAACTTTCAGGGAGGATTGCTGTGAGCCTCTCTGGGGCCTTTCATTCATGTACAAGTTTCATTCATTACTATTCAACTTGGTAGACTTGGTGAAAATGTAAAAGCGTTCTGCATTTGGATCAGTCTTGAGAACTAAATTTGTCGTGAATTGGGGCCTGTCACAGATTGCCTCCAGTGTGAATCCCCCACTCGGACCCTCTTTGCTTAGCCTCCCTCTGAAGCCCATGGGGAAACCGCGCTGTGGTTGGCAGTGGGGCCATCTGGGCTGCAGCAGCGTGGCAGGGCACGGTCCACCAAGACTGCCCCTCAGTGCAGGGTAGAGCAGGGGCAGAGGCAGGAAACGTTGGTTCTTTTTGGTACTTACAATTCAGGCATTCTCCAGAGTGAAGGCCACTCTGCAGGCCCCTGGTGAGAACCTGCCTGGCTTTTCCATTGCAGGCCCCTAACCAGTACCCTGCCCTTGTGGCCCATTTGTGCCTGGGCAGATGTTTCTGGCCAGCAGACACTGAAGGCCTTTTTGCTATGACAGTATTTATGGCACTGAAGAAGATAAAGCAGCTTGAGCCCTCTTCTGACTCCCACTTTATGGGACAGAGAGAGCTTTTTTTCTACATAGCACATTGCAGTCTCACCGCTATCAGAAAAATATCCTGTTCATGGTTTATACTGATATTTGCAAACTACTGATATGATTTTTCAATAACCACTTGTATCTTCCATCGTCCATGAGAGGTGGGAAGAGGTACGCTGTATCTCTGCAATAAAACTTTGACCAGGTTCTACCTCCTCTGAGCAAAGGATACTTTTCTATGTAGGCGTAGATTGTTCTCCTTTCCTAATCTGACATGGTGCATCTGGAGACAACATCTGATGGAATCCAAAGACAACTTGAAACAAAGGTGGATGTCAGCTCTTGGTTTGTTTTCATTTCATTCTCTTTTTTTAAAAATCTCCCTTTTGCTATTGCTCCTTTTGTGGAGTATCCGTCAGCGTGTGAAGGGTACGCCCTGTTCCAGTGATACTGCACTGCTGCATCCAGCTTTTCATGGGAACACAGTACCAAGCATCTGGAATTGATTACCCCAAACATTTTTGATATGTAACTTAAAAATTTGGTCTCATGCAATAAAAATGTACTGGCTGCATTTTAGCAAGGTTTACTCTTGCAAGTGAAAATGATCAACCGTGAAGCGTAACAAATTCTGTATTTAGGTTTTTTTGTTGTTGTGGTTTTTGTTTTGTTTTTTTGTTTTTGTAAGATTCTTAAATAAATTAAATAAGAGTCACTGGTTGTGCTTTCTTTGTCTGGATGCTGTCTTTGCAGATCTCGTGGACATCTTCATAGTGTCTTTATCAAAGTGTTAAGTGCTGTCACCAAGATGGCACAGACACTGAGGGAGCCAGCCAGGGTGGGGTGGTACCCAGGTGCAGTGTGTGGGCCCAGAGTGGGCTGCTGTCTCAGACTGCTGTGGAAGGTGGTGGAAGGGAGAAAAGGGGTGAGGTGCAAGTGGGTATCTGAGCAGCATTTACTGCATGACTTGTCTGGGAGTTTCTCTGTGATGTTGGAAATACTTTGAAGAGGCTAGGCGCTGTGACTCATGCCTGTAATCCCAGCACTTTGGGAGGCTGAGGCAGACAGATCAAGAGGTCAGGAGTTCGAGACCAGCCTGGCCAAGATGGTGAAACCCTGTCTCTTCTAAAAACACAAAAATTAGCTGGGTGTGGTGGCACGCACCTGTAATCACAGCTACCCAGGAGGCTGAGAGGCAGGAGAATCATTTGAACCCAGGAGGTGGAGGTTGCAGTGAGCTGAGATTGCTCCATTGCACTGTAGCCTGTGTTCTAGAGCAAGACTCCATCTCAGAAAAAAAAAAAAAAGACTAAAAGAAATGCTAGGGAGAAGCATATTCAGTTTGTAGCCTAATGCACATAAGGGTATTCAAGCAAATTTGTAAATAGTGTTAATGTTTAGGGGGGATTTAACCTCTCAAATATATGAAATAATTGAGGATTGAGGACCAAGTGAAAAGTGAGTGTTTTAACTATAATTTGACTAAATATTTCTGTGTTGAGCTTGAAAACTGAAAGAAGCAGGTTTTTAAATTTATAACCTTAATAAATTGGGTATTGGCCAGGCGCAGTGGCTCACTCCTGTAATCCCAGCACTTTGGGAGGCCCAGGCAGGCGATCACCTGAGGTCAGGAGTTCAGGACCAGCCTGGCCAACATGGTGAAACCCCGTGTCTACTAAAAATACAAAAAGTTAGCTGGGAGACGTGGCAGGCTCCTGTAATCCTAGCTACTGAGGAGGCTGAGGCAGGTAAATAGTAAATTGGGTACTAACTTGTTTTTTGAAACAGAGTCACTGTTTTCCAGGCTATAGTGCAATGGTGTGATCTCAGCTCACTGCCACCTCTGCCTCCTGGGTTCAAGTGATTCTCCTGCCTCACCCTCCCGAGTAGCTGGGATTACAGGCGCCCGCCACCTCTCCCACTAACTTTCTGTATTTTTAGTAGAGACGGGGTTTCACCAGGTTGGACAGGCTAGTCTTGAACTCCTGACCTCAGGTGATTTGCCCGCCTCGGCCTCCCAAAGTGCTGGGATTACAGGCGTGAGCCACTGCACCCTGCTGGGTATTAATTTGAATAAGAATAGCCAGTCCAGGTAGCTCACGCCTGTAATCCCAACACTTTGGGGAGACCAAGGTGGGCGGATCACGAGGTCAGGAGTCCAAGACCAGCCTGGCCAATATGGTGAAACCTCTACTAAAAATATAAAAATTTAGCTGGATGTAGTGGCACGTGCCTGTAGTCCCAGCTACTCGGGAGGCTGAGGCAGGAGAAGTGCTTGAACCTGGAATCAGAGGTTGCAGTGAGTCAAGATCACGGCACTGCACTCCAGCCTGGCCACAGTGAAACTCCATCTCAAAAAAAAAAGGCCAGATGCAGTGATTCACACCTGTAATTGCGGCACTTTGGGAGGCCAAGCGGGGGCAGATCACTTGAGGCCAGGAGTTTGAGACCGGCCTGGCCAACATGGTGAAACCCTGCTTCTACAGAAAACAGAAAAAAATTAGCCGGGCATGGTGCCATATGCTTGTAGTCCCAGCTACTCGGGAGGCTGAGGGGCAGGAAGATTGCCTGAGCTGGGGAGGTGGAGGCTGCAGTAATCCATTTTTGCGCCATTGCACTCCAGCCTGGGTGACAGTGAGTAAGACCTGTCTTACGGGAGGAAAAAGAGATGAAAGAGCAAACTGGATTGCACCTCCGCCAGCCCCCTTGTGGTTTTCTGTTAGAATTCCAGGCTGCTTTGACCTTCCCTCAGGGTTTTGTTCTCCTGTGGTCTCAGTTTCTGCTTCACCTTGGGTTGGCCTGGGCCTGCGCCCTGTTGACATTTGGGCCGGGTCATTCTTTCCGGTGGGGGTCCCCTGGGCACTGTGGGATGTCGAGCAGCACCCCTGGCCTCCACCCGCAGATGCCAGGCACACACATCATCCCCACATTTGTAACAACCCAAAATGTCCCCCGACATTGGCAAATGTCCCCTAGTGGCAAAATCAACCCTGGTTGAGAATCACTGCTCTAGGCAAAGTAGTCATAGGGGAGAAAGCTGGGGTGTGTGTGTGTGTGTGTGTACACGTGTGTGCTTTTTACATAGAACAAGCCTCATGAACAAAGGGCACCACCCCCGAGATACAGAAAATACAAATGTTAACTGGCTAGGGGTTTGGAGTATGTACAATACAATTTCCATGAGTATGAATATTTATCAGCTAGTCATTTGAGAGCATGATGTAAAGAAGCCATCTGTGGAGGCCTTTATGAGAGAGAAGAGGCTAAAAGAAATGTGCAGAATGCTTATTTTTAGAGTCCAATTCTCAGCAAGTTGGCTTCATCCTCTAAAGCTGCCCACTCTGGGTGGTAAGTACCTTCCTTACTGGGTTAAGAGAGGCAAGTGCCACATTATTGGGTCCAAATCATCATCATCATCTTTTTTTTTGAGACAGTTTCACTCTTGTCACTCAGGCTGGAGTGCAATGGTACGATCTCAGCTCACTGCAACCTCTGCCTCCCAGGTTCAAGTGATTCTCCTGCCTCAGCCTCCCAAGCAGCTGGGGCTATAGGCGCCTGCCACCATGCCCAGCTAATGTTTGTATTTTTAGCAGAAATGGGGTTTCACCATATTGGTCAGGCTGGCCTTGAACTCCTGACCTCAGGTGATCCCACCTGCCTCAGCCTCCCAAAGTGCTGGGATTACAGGCGTGAGCACCACACCCAGGTTATGTTACTTTTTTGATTAACCATTTCCTGTACCTACCAGCACACAGCAGAAGACAACAGGCAGGTGAGAATGCACAATGAAAATTGTTTTTCTTTCTGCTCCTGCCACCCTGCCCCTGGCCCCTTTCCAAGGAACGTTCCTCCATTTCTTCAGTGTCCCTTCTTGGGGAACTTTAGAGAGCAATTTTTGTTTCTTTTTTTGCAACAGAGTCTCATTCTGTTGCCCAGGCCGGAGTACAGTGGCACGATCATGGCTTACTGCAACCTTGACCTCCTGGCCCCAAGAGATCCTCCTGCCTCAGCCTCCCGAGTAGTTGGGACTACAGGTATGCACCCCCATACCTGGCTAATGTTTTTGTATTAAAAGATTTCTAGGATGGGGTCTTGCTGTGTTGCCCAGGCTGGTCTCGAACTCCTGGGCTCAAGAAAACCTCTGGCCTCAGCCTCCCAAAGTACTGGGATTACAGGTGTGAGCCACTGCACCTAGCCAAGGTAAATTCTTAGGAGTCACAGAAAATGCTTGAACTTACGTTGCCCACCTTCGGTTTCGGGTAAGATCAGTTTTCACAAAGACTGATGTGCAAGCCCTTAATGACTGGAGAAACCGCAACCATATAATTGTAGGAAACTCAACAGCAGGAAGCTGAAGTCAAGTGTTCTGTGAAGATGCCTACTAGTCTTAGGAACAAGAGGTCCCTGCAGTCTCTTTCATCTCCACTCCTAGATACAGGTGAATTATGCAAAGCTCTCAATTCCTGCATTGATGCTGGATTTCGGTTTAGCTTTCTGTTCCCACAGTTTGTACTTTTTGTGTGTATGTCTTATTTGGTGGTATTGATATGAAGATAGGTTTATTATGTCCTCAAATGTTCTATTTTTTTCCCCTGCGTATAGGGAAACAGGCTTAAGAAACAAACTTGTGGCTGGGCGTGGTGGCTCACACCTGTAATCCCAGCACTTTGGGAGGTTGAGGCGGGCGGATCACCTGAGGTCAGGAGTTCATGACCAGCCTGGCCAACAAGCTGAAACCCTGTCTCTACTGAAAATACAAAAATTAGCCGGGTGTGGTGGTGGGCACCTGTAATCTCAGCTACTCAGGAGGCTGAGGCAAAAGAATTGCTTGAAACCAGGAGGCAGAGGTTGCAGTGAGCTGAGAACACACCACTGCACTCTGGCCTGAGCGACAAGAGCAAGACTCTGTCTTAAAAAAAAAGAAAACAAAAAAAACTTGTGTGGACTAAAACAGGGATTGGCAAACTATGGCCTGTGGGTTACGTCCAGCCACCACCTGCTTTTCATTAGCTTTGCAAGTTGAGAAAGGTTTTGAGAACATTTTTAAGTGGTTGGAAAAAATAAAAAGAATATTTTCTAACATGTGACAAGTATGTGAAATTCAAATTTTAGTGTCCATAAATAAAGTTTTATTGGAACACAGCCATGCCCATTCTCTTATGTATTGTCTCTGGCAGTGTTAGAGCTACGACAGTACCGTTGCATAGTTACAGAGCCTATATGGCCTACAAAGCCTGAAGTATTAATATTTGCGTTCCAACCCTTTATGTAAAAGGCTTGCCAGCTCTTGGTCTAAAAACAAGAATAATGACAGAAAGAAAACTGAAAATTAGGGCCAGAAATGGTGGCTCATGCCTGTAATCCCAACACTGTGGGAGGCCAAGGCAGATGGATTGCTTGAGACCAGGAGTTCGAGACCAGCCTGGGCAACATAGGAAGACCCCTATCACTACAAAAAATAAAAACGGGGCATGGTGGCTTACACCTGTGGTCCCAGCTACTCAGGAGGCTGAGGTGGGAGGATCTTGGGAGCTCAGGAGGTCAAAACAAAAAATAAGTAAATTTTTTTTTTTAATAGAGACAGGGTTTCACCTCATTGGTCAGGGTGGTTTCGAACTCCTGACCTTAGGTGATCCACCCACCTCAGCCTCCCAAAGTGCTAGGATTACAGGCATGAGCTACCACGCCCAGCTAAAAGCATTTCTTTAAAAAGATTGGTCTCTTTTTTTTTTTTTTTGAGACGGAGTATCGCACTGTCACCAGGCTGGAGTGCAGTGGCTCAATCTCAACTCACTGCAGTCTCCGCCTCCTGGGTTCAAGCAATTCTCCTGCCTCAGCCTCCCGAGTAGGTGAGACCACAGGCATGTGCCACCACTCCCAGCTAATTTTTTTGTATTTTTAGTAGAGATGGGTTTCACCATGTTGGCCAAGATGGTCTTGATCTCCTGACCTCATCATCTGCCTGCCTCAGCCTCCCAAAGTGCTGGGATTACAAGCGTGAGCCACGGTGCCCAAGTAAATTTTTTTTTTACTTTTTTTTTTTTTTTTTTTTTTTACAGGAGTAGACCCCTGATCATAGCCCATATTGATAAAAGGGATGGTTGTATGTCCCGAGTACACAAACCACATTGGAATCAGTAACTGTGAGGTCTTAGTCATGATGCTTCACCCACAGCTTTTTAGGCTGTCAGATGATGGATGGGTCTGGCCACCTACATGACTAGTTTTTTTTTTTTTTTTGAGACACTCTCGTTCTATCGCCCAGGCTGGAGTGCAGTGGCGTGATCTTGGCTCACTGCAACCTCCGCCTCCCAGGTTCAAGCAATTTTCCTGCCTCAGCCTCTGAATAGCTGGGATTACAGGCGCCCGCCACCATGCCTGACTAATTTTTGTATTTTTTGCAGAGATGGGGTTTCACTATCTTGGTCAGGTCTTGAACTCCTGACCTCATGATCGACACACTTCTTCCTCCCAAAGTGCTGGGATTACAGGTGTGAGCCACCACACCCGGCTTATGACTAGGTTCTTAAATCAGTGGTCTTCAAACCTTTTTGGTCACATATTCCAGATTAAAAAGATTTCCGGACCAGGTGCGGTGGTCTGCGCCTGTAATCCCAGCACTTTGGGAGGCTGCAGTGGGTGGATCACGAGGTCAGAGGTTTGAGACCAGCCTGACCAACATGGTGAAACCCCATCTCTACTTAAAAACACAAAAATTAGCCGGGCATGGTGGCACACACCTGTAATCCCAGGTACCTGAGAGGCTGAGGCAGGAGAATTGCTTGAACTTGGGAGGCGGAGGTTGCCGAGAGCACACCATTGCATTCCAGCCTGGGCGACGAGAGCAAGACTCCATCTCAGAAATAAATAAATAAATAAATAAATAAATAAATAAATAAAATAAAAATTAGCTGGACATGGTGGGGCATGCCTGTAGTCCCAGTTACTTGGGAGGCTGAGGCAGGAGAATCACTTGAACCTGGGATGCAGAAGTTGCTGTGAGCCAAGATTGCGCCACTGTACTCCAGCTTGGGTGACAGAGCTAGACTCCATCTCAAAAAAAAAAAAAAAAAAAGGCTGGGTGCGGGGGCTCACACCTGTAATCCTAGCACTTTGGGAGGCTGAGGTGGGTGGATCACCTGAGGTCAGGAGTTCAAGACCAGCCTGGCCATCATGGTGAAACCCCATCTTAATTTAAAAAAATAAAAAATAAGGGGTCAGGCACAGTGGCTCACGCCTTTAACCCCAGCACTTTGGGAGGCCAAGGTGGGCGGATCACCTGAGGTCGGGAGTTCAAGACCAGCCTGACCAACATGGAGAAACCTTGTCTCTACTAAAAATACAAAATTAGCCAGGCATGGTGGCAAATGCCTGTAATCGCAGCTATTCAGGAGGCTGAGGCAGGAGAATCACTTGAACCCAAGAGGCAGAGGTTGTGGTGAGCCGAGATCACGCCACTGCACTCCATCCTGGGTGACAGAGCAAGAGTCCATCTCAAAAGATAAAAATTAAAAATAAAAAGATTTCTAGGCTGGGCATGGTGGCTCACGCCTATAATCTCAGTACTTTGGGAGGCCAAGGTGGGAGGATCTCGAGCCCAGGAGTTCAAGACCAGCCTGGACAACATGGCAAGACCCCATCTCTACAAAAATACAAAGATTAGTTGGGTGTGGTGGTGCACACCTGTAGTCCCAGCTACTCAAGAGGTGGGGGTGGGAGGATTTTTTTGAGCCTGGGAGGCAGAGGCTGCAGTGAGCCGAGCTGCAATGAGCCAAGATAGTGCCACTGCACTCCAGCCCGGGTGACAGAGCGAGGGACACTGTCTGAAGAAAAAAAAAGTTTCCAGGGCATACCTCCACCTCTAGTATTACTTATTAATTTACTTGTAAGCTATAGTAGGCTACTGTCCTGAAATGTACGCTGTATATCCCACATAAATAGAAGCTCTAATGTTCCCTCCTGTGGGTCACCTTTCTCACCACCTGGGGTAGGCACAGCCCGTGTTGGAGCTGATTGCTTCAGAATGTTGTTCAGTGTTGGAATCAGTTCCAGAATAATTTAAGGGCTTTCTGGTTTTTTTTTTTGGAGCCTGAGTCTCACTCTGTTGCCCAGGCTGGAGTGCAGTGGCACGATCTCCGCTCACTGCAACCTCTGCCTCCCAGGTTCAAGCGATTCTCCTGCTTCAGCCTCCCAAGTAGCTGGGATTACAGGCACGTGCTACTGTGCACAGATAATTTTTGTATTTTTAGTAGAGACAGGTTTCACCATACTGGCCAAGCTGGTCTTGAATTCCTGACCTTGTGATCCGCCTGCCTAAGCTTCTCAAAGTGCTGGAATTGCAAGTGTGAGCCATTGAGCCTAGCCTGGGCTGGTTTTTTTGTTTGTTTGACACAGGGTTTCATATGTTGCCCATGCTGGAGGGCAGTGGTATGATCTCAGCTCACTACCACCTACACCTCCCAGGTTGAACTGATCATTTCGCCTCACTCTCCCGAGTAGCTGGGATTACAGGCATGTGCCAGCACGCTCGGCTAATTTTTGTATTTTTGGTAGAGACAAGGTTTTGTCACATTGCTCAGGCTGGCCCGAAACTCCTGAGCTCAAATGATTTGTACACCGTAGTCTCCCAAAGTACTGAGATGTCAGGCATGAGCCACTGCTCCTGGCCAAGTGCTGATGTTTTTGTTAGAGAAAATGGTACATGTGTTACCTATCTTCTAAGGACATGAAGTGTTGAGAGAATCCTTAGTGATCCAGCCTATCAAGCCTCCCTGATCTTACAGATGAAACTGAGGCCTAGGGAGGTCAAACAAGTTATCTGAGGCCTAAAGAAGTAAGGTTTATGGCAGATCTGGAGCTAAAGCTTGTGTTTCCTGATGTTCTTCACGCTACACTCATTCCCTGGGCTTCCTTCTCTCACCGTTGACCTGCTTGCTCCCTCCCTGGTAAGCCACTCTGAAATAGCCATTGAACCAGTCAAGAACCGCTCCAGGCCAGGTACAGTGGCTCACGTCTGTTATCCCAGCACTTTGGGAGGCGGAGGCTGGAAAATTGCTTGAGCCCAGGAATTCAAGATCTGCCTGGGCAACATGGTAAAATCCCATCTCTACTAAGATTACAAAAATTATCCGGGTGTGGTGGAGCACGCCAGTAGTACCAGCCACTCTGGAGGCTGGATACCAGAATGGCTTGATCCTGTGAGGCAGAAGCTGCAGTGAGCCAAGATTGTGCCACTGCTTTCGAGCCTGAGCAACAGAGTGAGACCCTAGAAAAAGGAGGCCAGGTGTGTGGCTCACGCCTGTAATTCCAGCACTTTGGGAGGCCAAGGCAGGTGGATCACCTGAGGTCGGGAGCTCGAGACCAGCCTCACCAACATGGAGAAACCTTATCTCTACTAAAAATACAAAATTAGCTGGGTGTGGTCACACAGGCCTGTAATCCCAGCTACTTGGGAAGCTGAAGTAGGAGAATCGATTGAACCTGGGAGGTGGAGGTTGCGGTGAGCCAAGATTGCGCCATTGCACTCCAGCCTGGGCAACAACAGCAAAACTCCATCTAAAAAAAAAAAAAAAAGGAAAAAGGATTTGACCGTTAGTGGGCATGATGGCTCACGCCTGTAATCCCAGCACTTTGAGAGGCCAAGGCGGGTGGATCACCTGAGGTCAGGAGTTCAAGCCTAGCCTGGCAAACATGGTGAAACCCGATCTCTACTAAAAATACAACAATTAGCTGGGTGTGGTGTTGCACGCCTGTAATTCCAGTTACTTGGGAGGCTGGGGCAGGAGAATTGCTTGAACCTGGGAGGCAGAGGTTGCAGTGAGCCGAGATCGCGCCACTGCACTCCAGTCTGGATGACAGAGTGAGACTTTGTCTCAAAAAAAAAAAAACCTTTTGACAAAGTCCAACAACTTTACATAATCAAAATATTCAACAAAGTAGGAATAGAAGGGAACTTCCAGGGCTGGACATGGTGGCTCATGCCTGTAATCCCAGCACTTTGGGAGGCTGAGGCAGGCAGATCACATGTGGTCAGGAGTATGAGACTAGCATAGCCAACATAGTGAAACCCCATCTCTAACTAAAAATACCAAAAAAATTAGCCAGGCTTGGTGGCGGGCACCTGTAATCTCAGCTACGTGGGAGGCAGAGGCAGGAGAATCGCTTGAACCCGGGAGGCGGAGGTTGCAGTGAGCTGAGATTGCTCCACACTACACTCCAGCCTGGCAACAGAGTGAGACTCTGCCTCAAAAAAAAAAAAAAAAAACAAGGGAATTTCCTTAAAGGAATCTATGGAAAGCCCACAACTAACATCATACTTAGTGATGAAAAACTGTTTTCTTTCCCCCTAAGATCAAGCACAAGACAAGGATCTCTCCTCCCCCACTTCTATTCACTATTGTACTGGAGGTTCTAGTTAAAGCAATTAGGCAAGAAAGAGAAATAAAAGATACCTAATTTGAAAAAGAAGTAAACTATTTGCAGATGACATAATGTTGTATATAGAAAACACTAAAGAATCCAAACACACAAACTGTTAGAACTAACAAGTGAGTTCAGGAAAGTTGCAGGAGACAAGATCAATATACAAAAATCTGTTGTATTTCTATACATTTTTTTTTCTATTTTTTTTTTTTTAAATAAAGACAGGGTTTCACCATGTTGGTCAGGCTGGTCTTGAACTCCCGACTTCAGGTGATCCACCCGCCTTGGCCTCCAAAGTGCTTCGATTACAGGCGTGAGCTACCATGCCCGGCCTGTATTTCTATACATTAGCAATGAACAATAAAAAACAAATTGGCTGGGCACGGTGGCTCAGGCCTGTAATCCCAGCACTTTGGGAGGCTGAGGCAGGCAGATCATGAGGCCAGGAGTTAGAGACCAGCCTGGCCAACATGGTGAAACCCTGTCTCTACTAAAAATAGAAAAAGTTAGTGGGAGAGGTGGCGGGTGCCTATAATCCCGGCTACTTGGGAGGCTGAGGCAGGAGAATCACTTGAACCTGGGAGGCAGAGGTTGCAGTGAACCAAGGTCATGCCATTGCACTGCAGTCTGGGCAACAGGGTGAGGCACCATCTCAAAAAAAAAAAAAAAAAGAAAAAAGGCTACTTGCCATTGCTCACTCCTGTAATCCCAGCACTTTGGGAGGCCAAGGCGGGCAGATGACTAGATCAAGAGATCGAGAGCATCCTAGCCAACATGGTGAAACCCCGTCTTTACTAAATATACAAAAATTAGCTGGGCATGGTGGCGTGTGCTACTCAGGAGGCTGAGGCAGGAGAATCGCTTGAATCAGGAGGCGGAGGTTGCAGTGAACTGAGATCTCGCCATTGCACTCCAGCCTGGGCGAATGAGTGAGACTCGATCTCAAAAAAACAAACAAAAACAAAACTTTTATTTACAATAGCATCCAAAATAATGAAATACTTAGGAATAAAAAAAAAATAAAGGCATTATGCTGAAAACTATAGAGCATTGTTGAAGTTCAAAAAAATTAAATAAGACCTAAAATTATGGAAGGAGATCCTGTGTTCATGGATTGGAAGACAAAATTGCAATTAAAATAGCAAGACTCCCTAAATAGATACACAGATTTAATACAAGCTCATCAAAATTCCAATTGTCTTTTTTTTTTTTTTAGACAGGGATAAGCTGGTCCTAAAACTCATATGGAAATAAATGCAAGTAACCCAAAATAGCCAAAAACAGTCTTGAAAAAGAAGAACAAAGTTGGAAGACTCATACTTCCCAATTTCAAAACTTACTATAAAGCTACAGAAATCGAGGCAGCATGGAACTTGTATAAGGATAAACAAGTTAAAAAAACAACAACAACAAAGGATAAACAAGTTGAACAGTGGAAAGGAATTGAGAGGCTGGAAATACATCGTCACATTCATCATCAATTGATTTCCAACAAGGGCATCAAGACAATTCAGTGAAGGAAAGGAATAGTTTTTTAAACAAAATGTACTGAGAGAACTGGATATCCACAGGTAAAGAATGAGTTCAGATCCCTCTTGAACATTATACAAAAATTAACTAAAAATGCTTTGGGAGGCTGAAGCGGGCAGATCACCTGAGGTCAGGAGTTCAAGACCAGCCTGGCCAACATGGTAAAACCCTATCTCTACAAAAATACAAAAATTAGGCTGGGCGCTGTGGTGGCTCACGCCTGTAATCCCAGCACTTTGGGAGGCCAAGGCAGGCGGACCACGAGGTCAGGAGATCAAGACCATCCTAGCCAATATGGTGAAACCCCGTCTCTACTAAAAATTTAAATATTAGCTGGGCATGGTGGTGCATGCCTGCAGTCCTAGCTACTCAGGAGGCTAAGGCAGGAGAATCGCTAGAACCCGGAAGATGGAGGTTGAGTGAGCCAAGATCACGCCACTGTACTCCAGCCTGGCGACAGACCGAGACTCCGTCTCAAAAAAAAAAAAAATTAGCTGGGCATGACTGACTGTGGGTGCCTGTAATCCCAGCTACTCGAGAGGCTGAGGTGGGAGAATTTCTTGAACTCAGAAGGCGGAGGTTGCACTGTGCCGAGGCCAAGCCATTGCACTCCAGCCTGGGCAACAGGGTGAGACTCTGTCTTTAAAAAAAAAAGCAAAAAAAAAAAAGCCAGGTCGGGTGGCTCAGGCCTGGAATCCCAGCACTTTGGGAGGCCAAGGCGGGTGGATCATCTGAGGTCAGGAGTTCCAGACCAGCCTGGCTAATATGGTGAAACCCCATCTTTACTAAAAATACAAAAAAAAAAAAAAAAAAAAAAAAAAAAGCTGGGTATGGTGGCAGGCACCTGTAATCCCAGTTACTTGGGAGGCTGAGGCAGGAGAATTGTTTGAACCCTGGAGGCAGAGGTTGCAGTGAGCCAAGATCGTGCCACTGCACTCCAGCCTGGGCAACAGAGTGAGACTTAGTCTCAAAAATTAAAAAGAAAAAAAAAAAAACTAAACTAAAAATGGATCAAAGACCTAAATGTAAGAACAAAAACTATAAAACTCTTCAAATAAAATGGGTGATGCTGGGTAGGTGGCTTATGCCTGTAATCCCAGCACTTTGGGAGGCCGAGGTGGGCAGATCATGAGTTTGAAACCAGCCTGGCTAGCATAATGAAACCACGTTTCTACTAAAAATACAAAAAAATTAGCTGGGCCTTGGTGGTGCACGCCTGTAGTCCCAGCTAGTATGAAGGCTGAGGCAGGAGAATTGCTTAAAGTGGAGGTTGCAGTTAGCTGAGATCATGCCACTGTTCTCTAGCCTGGTGACAGAGAGAGACTCCATCTCAAAAAAAAAAAAAAAAAAAAAAAAGCATGCAGTTGCAGTTACTATGGAAAGCAGTTTGGCAGTTCCTCAAAAAGTGAAAAAAGAGTTATTATTTGACTCACTAACTCCATTCCTGAGTATAAACCCAAAGGAAGTGAAAATATATTCTCACAAAAGCTTGTGTACAAATGACCATAGCATTCTTCATCATAGCCAAAAAGCAGAAACAACTCAAACGTAAACCATCTGATTAGTGGATAAACCAAGTGCAGTACATTCATATCATGGATTAGTATTCAGAGGAAATAACTGCTGCAGTGCTACCTGCTACTACGTGGATGAACCTTGAAACATGTATGCCAAGTGAAAGAAGCCAGACACAAAAGATGACATAGCATATCATCGTATTTACATTAAATGTCCTGAATAGGAAATCCAAGTAAATTAGTAGTTGCCTGAAGCTGGAGAGAATGAATGAGAAGTGACTACTACTGGGTATGGAGTTTATTTTTATTTATTTATTTATGAGACAGAGTCTTGCTTCGTTGCCCAGGCTGGAGTGCAGTGGTGAGATCTCGGCTCACTGCAACCTCCGCCTCCCAAGTTCAAGTGATTCTCCTGCCTCCCGCCTCCCAAGTAGCTGGGATTACAGGCATGTGCCACCACGCCCGGCTAATTTTGTATTTTTAGTAGAGATGGAGTTTTTCCACGTTGGTTAGGCTGTTCTTGAACTCCTGACCTCAGGTGATTTGCCCACCGCAGCCTCCGAAAGCGCTGGGATTACAGGCGTGAGCCACAGTGCACAGCCTGTGTCTTTTTTTTTTTTTTTAAATGATTAATAGATGTTTTGTTCAGGCAGGAGTGCATATAGTCATCATTGCCAGACTTAATATGAGAGCCTAAATGTTCGATCCAATTTTCCTTCCCAGATAAGTTTTTCTTTCCTATCCTTGTCAGTTTTGAAAACATAATATGAGATGAGGGGCCAAATCCAAACACAGTTCCCATGAGTGAGTTTTTAGGAGTGGGTCTGAAATTAGGATAGACGTTTGTTGTTCTTGTATAGGTCCAACGAACCAAGGAAGGATTTCGACGGGTCCTCGGCGATTGGGGTCGTTGTACTGAAGCAGGTACTCTCGTTTCAGCCGGGCTCTAATGGCCAACCGCTCGACTTGCGCCTGCCGGGTTTCCGGAGATATGTTTATACTTTGGGAAGGACATCTAGGCGACCCAAGGCACAACTGCGCCTGCGCAATTCTCCAGCCTGTATTCTTAGTAGAGGATGAGGTGGGTGGATCATGAGGTCAGGAGTTCAAGACCAGTCTGACCAACATAGTGAAACCCTGTCTCTACTAAAAATACAAAAATTAGCCAGGTGTGGTGGTGCGTTCTTGTAATCTCAGCTGCTCAGGAGGCCAAGGCAGGAGAATCGTTTGAACCCTGGAGGCGGAAGTTGCACTGAGAGATTGCACCTCTGCACTCCAGCCTGGGCCACAGAGCAAGACTCCGTTTCAAAAAAATAAAAATAAAAATAAAATAAAAATAGGCCAGGCACAGTGGCTCACACCTGTAATCCCAGCACTTTGGGAGGCCGAGGTGGGTGGATTGTTTGAGGCCAGGAGTTTGAGACCAGCCTGGGCAACATGGTGAAACCCCATTTCTACTAAAAATACAAAAATTATCTGGGCATGGTGTGGGGCGCCTATTATTCCAGCTACTCAGTAGACTGAGGCAGGAGAGTTGCTTCAACCTGGCAGGCAGGTGCAGTGAGCTGAGATGTGCTACTGCACTCCAGCCTGGGCGACAGAGCGAAACTCCATCTCTAAATAAATAAATACATAAATAAATAAACTGAAAATAAAACAGGGTGGGCCGAGCACAGTGGCTTATGCCTTCAATCCCAGCACGTTGGGAGGCTGAAGCGGGCGGATCACCTGAGGTCAGGAGTTTGAGATCAGCCTGGCCAACATGGCGACACCCCGTCTCTACTAAAAATACAAAAATTAGCCAGTTGTGGTGGCGGGCAGTTATAATCTCAGCTACTGGGGAGGCTGAGGCAGGAGAATCACTTGAACCCGGGAGGTGGAGGTTGCAGTGAGCCGAGATCACACCACTGCACTCCAGCCTGGGCAACAAGATCGAGACGCCATCTCAAAAATAAATAAATAAAATAAAATGGGGTGATGAAAATGTTCTAGAATTAGATAGTGGTGATAGTTTTATACCTCTGTGACTATGCTAAAAATCACTTAATTGTATACTTTTTTCCGGGTGGAGGGACAAAGTCTCACTCTGCCACCCAGGCTGGAGTGCAGTGCCCTGATCTTGCCTCACTGCAGCCTCAGCCTCCCCGAGGTTAGGGTGATCCTCCCGCCTCAGCCTCCTGAGGAGTTGGAACTATAGATTATCCTCCACTTCTGGATAATTTTTGTATTTTTAATAGAGATATTGTATTGTTATGTTTCCCAGATTGGTCTCAAACTCCTAGGCTCAAGAGATCTGCCCACCTTGGCCTCCCAAAGTGCTGGGATTACAGGTGTGAGTCACCACTGTGCCCAGCCTGAGTTGTATACTTTTAAACGGTGAATTTTATGCTAAGTGAACAATATCTCTATTAGAATAAACAATGGAAACTCTTTTTTTTCTTTTTTTTGAGACACAATTTTGCTCCATCACCCAGGCTGGAGCAGTGGTGTCATCATGGCTCAGTGAAACCTCTGCTTCCTGGGCTCCAGTGATCCTCCACTTCAGTACCTCAGCCTCCGGAGTAGCTGGGACCACGGTGTGAGTCTCTATGCCCCAGCTAATTTTTGTATTTTTAGTAGAGATGGGGGTTCTTTCTATGTTGCCCATGCTGGTCTTGAACCCCTGGGCTCAAGTGATCTGCCTGCCTTGGCCTTCCATAGTGCTGGGATTACAGGAGTGAGCCATTGAGCCTGGCCGAAATAATTATTTTTTTTTATTGAGACAGAGTCTCACTCTATCGCCCAGGCTAGAGTATAGTGGCACGATCTAGGCTCACCGAAACCTCCACCTCCCGGGTTCAAGCACGTCCCCTGCCTCAGCCTCCCAAATAGGTGAGACTATAGGCATGCACCACCACACCTGGCTAATTTTTGTATTTTTAGTTGAGAGGGGGTTTCACAATGTTGGCCAGGCTGGTCTTGAGCTCCTGACCTTGTGATCCGCTCGCCTAGGCCTCCCAAAGTGCTGGGATTATAGGCACGAGGTGAAACTTTTTTTTTTGAGACGGGGTCTCTTTCTATACCCAGGCTGGAGTCTGGTGGTGTGATCTTGGCTCACCGAAACCTCTGCCTCCCGGGTTCAAGTGATTCTCCTGCCTCAGCCTTCTGAATAGCTGGGATTACAGGCATGCGCCACCACACCTGGCTATATTTTTTTAATTGTATTTTTAGTAGAGGCAGGGTTTCTCCATGTTGGTTAGGCTGGTCTTGAACTCCCGACTTCAGGTGATTCGCCCACCTTGGCCTCCCAGAGTGCTGGGATTATAGCCGTGAGTGATCTCGCCCAGTCTGAAACATTTTTTTAATGACGCCATGGACTTAGAGAGAAGAGTGGGGATAATGTGAAAAATATAACACTATTGGCAAACGCCTATAATCCCAGTGCTTTGAGGGAGAGGTGGAGGCGGGAGGATCACTTGAGCCCAATAGTTCGAGGCTACAGTGAGCTATGATCAAGCCACTGCACTCTACCCTGGGTGACAAAGGGAGACTCCAGCTTTTAAATATATATATCAATATGAAAATAGAATGGCTCATAACACTCATACAAGGGAACTGGACTGCCGCTGAGATCTGGATTCTTGCCCTGAGGAAATGGCGGCCTAGTCAAACATCCAGTGGCTGGTGGAGCCAGAGTCAGTACCTGGGTATGTCTGTTGCAGGAGCCCTGCACTGTCCAATATGGTGCCTGCCAGCTATGGTGGCTACTGAGTGCTGAAACATGGCTAGTCTGAATTAAAATGCGCTGTAAGTATAAAACACACACTGCATTGTGAAGACTTCGTATGATAAAGAGAATGTAAAGTGTCTTATTAATAATTCCTTTTAATTCATTATATAGTGAAATCACACTGTTCTGGAGCTATTGTGTTAAATAAAACATGTTAAAATCAATTTCACCAGTGTTTTTTGACTTCTCAAATGTGACTACTGAAAAATTGAAAATTGCCTGTGTTGCTGGCATTCTGTTTTCTTTGGACAGTGCTGCTCTAGAGGACTGGGCACCCCGGGCCAGTCACATGGGTGGCATTAATTTATTAATGGAATAAGGTTTCACTGAGCATCCTTCGCTAGTGCTGGCCTACAGCTGATCTCAAGGGTGGGGGTCAAGCTGGGGAGGGGGTGTCGTCGCCTGCACCTTTGGTCCTAAACGAAGAGGCAGGCCTGGGTGGGTATCCCGAGGTGGGTGCCTTTGTCACCAGATCCAGAGATGACGCTTGCATGCCTGTGTCTAATTAAATCTGCAAACCATGGCGATTAAAAACAACAGAAAAGGGTGGGCCTCCTATGTATTTCAACGAGCTTTTACTACTTCGGCAGAACTCCAAAATTAAAAAAAAACAAAAAACCCGCAACCTTCAGGTTATTCATCTAAACCAAATCCAAAATACACTCGATGATTACGTTTCAATCAGATCCGAGGATGGGCTGGGGCTGGGGTCGAAGGAGGATCAAAAATTGCGATGTAAACTCCAGGGGGTAGAAACTTTGCCAAGTTCATTTTTGTATCCTTAGCGCTTGGAACAGTGAGTGGCACATAGTAGATGCTTCCCTTAAATACTGGAGTGAATCAATATGTGGAATTGTGCGGATGCAGGTGTGAGTCTTCCTGGGAGGGGTTGGGGAGTGAAGGCCTCTAGCTTTTGTCAGTCTCAAAGGAGTCCTGGGTCCCCAAAGGGTTAAAAACCACTTCAAACAGACAGAGAGATGAAATTTATTTGAAATCAATGTCAAGCATCGGTTATTGGAATCCTGGGGCCTGGCCAGACCTGGGCGTCTGGAATGATCTACGTGCTTAAATACACCACTCGCCACCATTTTCTCCAGGTAATTTTCCATCCCTGCCCCCACCGTCAAGGGGAAGAAAGTGCTCCTCGGATCCCCGCTCGCCCTGGCCTCCCGCAGCCGCTGCGGGGGCGGCCCCCATCGGACCCCCGGGGCGCCCGGCGCGGGGCAGCCGCCCGGACGCGCGCGAGCCTCGGGCGCCGCCGGGACCCCAGCCCCCTAAACTTTGGCAAGTTGCGGGCGCCGAGCGCACCCGGAGGCGCGGGGCGCGGCCGCGGGCGGAGCCGCCCCCTGACGCCGGGCCGCCCCCTCCCGGCACCGGCCGCCCCGCCGGCTCCGCGGAAAGTTTGCGGCCGCCCCTGCGCCGCGCCCGGGGCCTGGGTGAGACTGCGGCGGCGGCAGGGCGCGGACGGCCATATTTGCCGGCGCGGCCCGAGCCGCCGACAACAAAAAGTGCGCGGGCGCTCGGCGGGCGCTCGGACCGGCGCGGGGCCGCCGGGGCCGCTGCGCCGCCGCCCGGCCTCGCCATTGCCGCCGCTGCCCTCGCGGCCTGGTCTCGCCGCGCCTGGCGCGTCCGCCGCCCGGGGTGATGTCTTACAAACCGAACTTGGCCGCGCACATGCCCGCCGCCGCCCTCAACGCCGGTGAGTGAGCCGCGTGCGCTGCGGCCCGAGCGCCGCCAAGTTGGGGGCCCGCGCGCCCAGCCCCAACCCGGGGCTCCCGGGGGCGCCCGCAGAGGCCGGGGGCAGTGGGCTCAGGGTCCCGGCCCGGGGCAGTGCTGCCGCCGCCATGATTCCCGAGTCCGCGCCGCTAAAGTTCGCGGGTGCGCCCCGCGTGCGGAGGCCCTCGGCTGGGGGTGCGGGGTGGGCGGCCCGGGGTGACCCCCGCGCCGGCGGCTGCGGATCGCATGGAGAGCGGCGGGCGAGGGCGAGGGCGGGGGAGGCTTGTTCTCGGCTCCTTTTTCTCCCGCTTCTGGGCGGCTCGGCGAGGGCCCCTGCCGGCGGGAGTCGGGAGCGGCCCGGGCCGCGCGGGGCGCGGGGCTCCGCTGCCCTGGGGAGCGGGGGGCGCGGAGCGGCCCGGGCCAGGGGCGCTGCGGGCGGGGCCAGGCCCCATGCGGGCGGGCATGGGTGGAGGGGTGCGGGCTGCCGCGGGCCCTGAGGTCTCCGGCCTGCCGTGATCGGGACTGGGACGGGGTCGCAGGTGGGCAGCGAACTCGGAGGCCCGGGGGCCTCGGCCGGGCGCGTGGGAGCAGGGGCTGCCTCACGCGGGCACGCGCGGATCCCCTCAAGGTGTGCGCGGAGTGAACGAAGTTGGCTCATCCCTGGGACTGCTGGGGCTCGAGCTCCGGCTTGGGGGCAGCGGGTCACGCGGACGCCCCATCTGGGAGCCCGCAGGGCTGGGCCTGGAACGCCCTCGATGCAGAAGCCGGGAGGGGCTCTCCTCGCCCTTCTTGGGGCTGTGGCGGCCGCCAAGCGCTCCGAGGAAACTCCTCCAGAAGTTGTCAGGCAGCTTGAGGTCGAGCCCAGGGGACCAGGGGAGCCATGGAGAGCGGGCGCAGCGAGGGATTCGGAGGTGCCGGGCTTTCTGCCCTCATTGGGGCCCCTCTTCTCTGACACTTGGTCGGAAACAGACTTCCCAAAAGGTGCGTCGTGGGGAGAGGGGGAAAGGACTCGAGGGGGAGGGGAGGTGGCCCCGTTTGTCACCGGTGCCACGCTGGCTCTCCTGCTCGAGTTTTGGGCCTTGTCTGCAAACGTTGATTTCATAACTCCCCAAATCCGAAGTTGGACCCATACAAACGATATTAGAAAAATCTTAGACACTGAGGTGTAGGGGCTGGAAAGGGTTAAGCGTCAGGGTGCGGAGGGAGAGTTGAATTGCTCACTTTTGGGCTCCAAGTCCCAAAGAGCAAACAGCCACTGTTTTCCTCTCAAACATTCTCACTTCCTCTGGGGTCCGCAGACCTTACAAATAACGGGCTTTGTTGCCAGATAGGAATGCCAGCAGCCTTCTTCCTCTTGGCCTGTGGGGAGGGCAGGGGCTGGTGTGGCTTGCCTGGGCAAGGCTGACATCTCAGGCTTGCCCTGTTGTCATCGGGGCCGGGACCCTAAACTGGGACCTTCGGGGTTTGGGGTCACAGGGACGGCGGCACTCAGAGGGACCCCTGAAGTCCTGTTCTGGGCTGGCTGCACCTGTACTCAGCTTTTCTTTTTTCTCCTGTGGAGAATTCCAGGAGCGCCGAGATCCTCAGATCTGGGCATTTTCGTGCCCCTCCCGCCCCCCCACCATGGGCCCCTTTGCCGAACCCCAGCTCCCCTCCTGCCATTTGCATCCAAGATGGACTCTCCGCTGCCGCCGCTCCTCCGGCTTCCTTGTCATCATCCCTCACGCCCTGCAGCCCTGCCTCCTGCTCACGGGTTGCCAAGCCGCGGCCTGGCCGGTGGTGGCAGTGGCGGAGTTAGACAAAGCCCCCGCCTCCCCCGCCCCAGAGCCCCCCAGGCGCCCCAAGTGGCGGGAAGGCCGCCAGCTCCCCAGGCCCCGGCGCTCTTTGTCTGGCGTGGGGGCGGGGAGCTGCGCCTGGCCCCAGGAGCTTCCTGGCCTCTGCCAACCCCTCGCTCCTGCACACTGCGCTCATTGTCTGAGATGCGCCGAGACGGCCTGCGCTGACGCGGTCCCTGTGTCCCGGTCCCTGTGTCTGCAGAAAGGAGTGACCATGAGTGGAACTCAGGCCCTTCCGCCAGCTCTTTCCAGGACCAGACACCACCTCCAACCCTGAACAAGGAACTAGTCTGGACTGAGCACTCGGGTCACCGAGCTATTGCTCCAGTCGCCCAGCCAAAATGGGATGATTTCTTATTCCTCCTCCCTCTCAGCCCTGCAAAACCTAATCCTGGTATCATCAAATAGTAGGATCTGGAGCCCGTAGACCTTCTCTTGGGAAGCACTGCCTCTAACAAACGGAGAAACTGAGGACTGGAGAGGGAGGGGCACTGTCTGAGGTCACACAGCTAGGAGTGGTACAGATGGGGCTGGTGCTGACGGGGGTGGGGGGAGGACAGAAAAGGGGAGGCGAGGATCAGTGGGCAGAGCAGCTGGGGAGGAGGACGGGGCACAGCAAGGGGATGTGAGGGTGCATGGGAAGCGGCCGGCGCTCCTCCTGCCAGGGCACTGGGATCTTCCAAATGCCCGGGGTTCTGTCCACGATGCCCCCCCAGCGACTGGCCCTCGATGCCAGAGGGGTGTAGCGACCAGGATCGGTGCCAGGTCTGTGCCGGCAGAGCCTGTGTTCCCTATGCCACGTTTGCTGCCACATCAGAAGCTCAGGAAATGGGGGTTTGGCTGATGTGGTGAGGAGGCTCTGGGGGACACCGCCCTGGCCAATTCCTGCAGTGGCCGTTAACGTGGCCAGAGGTCGTGGGTGTGATGCATCCCCATCCTGAGCAGCCTGTCCCTGTAGCACACGTGTCTCGTCATCCCCACATTGGAGGCGTGGAAACTGAGGCTCGGAGTGGCATGGCGCTCTACCCAGTTCAGGTCCAAGTCCACGTTTCCCAGTCCAGCCCAAGCCAGAGCATAGCCCTGGGCCGCAGTGGCGGCATCCAGGGCTGGCCTGAGACCCAGGGAGATAGCTGGGGACTGTCCCCACTCCCAGACGGATAGGCAGGTGCCGGGGTAGCTGGCTCCCTTCATTGGCCTCCTATGTGCTGTGAGGCTTGGGGCCAGCCCCTCAGGTCTCTACAGCGAGGGGCCTGGAGCCAGGGTTCTCCAGGGCTCCTCCCAGCTCCCCCAGCCTGAGGCCCTGAACTTCCTTCCTCCTCTGCCCCTCCCCTCGCCCACACCAAGCGAGCAGCTGGTGGGTTTGGCCAGCCTGGCACCAGCTGTCCGTCCCTGGGGCCAAGTCTGCGGCACCCGCTGTGTGTGTGTGAGAGACCGTGTGGCTCTGGGGGCGGCAGGCGGGCAGCTGCCGAGGAGGACTAGGTAAATTCTCCATGGTTACCGCTGTTTGTCATTCTGCAGGATATCCTTTACCCACTAATGGCCACTGGGACGCCATCGCGGGGCTGCGTGCTCCCAGCCACAGACTCCCCTCCCACATCCAGGAGGCTGCGTGCTGGGCTGCACCCTGCTTGGTCCCTGACTGCGGCCCTGGACAGGCCCCAGTGTTGCCTCCCATATGTGGGGCCTCAACCCACCTGTCTTGGGATGCAGAGACCTGGGGATGTAGACTGCCAAGAGTCTGGTCCCCTCTTTGGGGAGGGGGAGACAGGCACAGAGAGGTTGAGGGGCTTTCTCTGGGACACACAGAGGCCGTGGTAGGGTTGGGTCTCAAATACTCCAAGGCCTCCCCGTGTCTTCCCCATCGTTGAGCGCAGCGATTTGGGCACATAGGAGCAAAGGAGCATTTGGGTGCATAGGAGCAAAAAGGCTTCGTGTGTTGGGAAGCTCTGCTTGGTGTGGGCCAGCCTCCATGGCCGCAGACACTTGTGATGTGATGTGGCCTCGAGGTTCTCAGCCTCTGGGGACCAAGACACAGGGAGAAGGGATGGGCAGGGATGAGGCCGGGAGTGGCATGGCAGTAACTTTATCTTTGGGAGTAGCCCTGCTGCTTCGAAGGCTCTGGCTGGATGGGAGGGGGCTCTGTGAGGACCAGCGGCCCCTGCAGAGCTGGGGATGGCTGGGTGCCTTCTAGCTCCATTCCACTACCAGTGTTCTATGCTGGTCAGACCGGAGATGGAGAGCAGGGTTCTCTGTCCTGCCACAGTTGGTGGCATGGGTCCTGGGCGGGGGCTGTTGCAGGACCCAGAGTCCTTGCCTTGCTACAGCTGGCTGAGCTGACTCCTGGCCTCTCTCTCCCCTCCCTGTAGCTGGGAGTGTCCACTCGCCTTCCACCAGCATGGCGACGTCTTCACAGTACCGCCAGCTGCTCAGTGACTACGGGCCACCGTCCCTAGGCTACACCCAGGTATGACAATGCGGGTGATGGCTTGGCGGGAGGGCTTTGGGGAGACGTGCTCCCCGCCATCAGAGGAGAGGAGTTGGTGGAAGAGGGGAAGGAGCAGAAAGGATGGGATAGAGCTTTCTCAGCCCAAGGCCCTGACTGGGCTCCTGCTCAGAAGACATCAGAATGAAGGGTGCTGGGGACTGTGCCTCATGGGGGACCTATGAGGTGGCGGGCACAGAGCACCAGGAAGTGGCAGCAGCCCCAGCTTCACTGAGGCCCCCATGCCACGTGCTCCTCTGGTGGGTCTCCTCTCTCCTCTTTCCTGGGTAAGTGAGGCCTGCTGTTGACCCTGGCTCTCCAAGCTGGGACAGAAGAGAGGGCTGGTTCCTACTTGCTTTCCACGGGGCATGGGCCCCGCAGAGAGGAGGCGGCTGTGTCTTGGGAGCCATGCTGCCTCTTGTCGAGGGCCAGTGTTTGAGAGTGTGGCCCGGGCGAGGCCGCTCCCTCGTACCACCACTTTCTAGACTGACCCCCACTTGGTAACTGCTCCTCATTAGCCCAGGGGTGATCCTAGTACCCCCATCCCAGGTTGGGGAGCGGCAGGAATGGGGTAGCCACCACCTCAGCCGCACCTCGAATTTCCAAGGGGATGAGCCACCTCTGGGGAAGGTCCCAGCGGAAAGATGCTCTCCCTGACTGGGCCCCAGCGCCAGTGTTCTGAGGTCGCCATGGAGCCTGTTCCTTGCCCAGTGGCCGGCTTCCCGGCCGTACCCCACCAGGCCGTCCTGGCCCGGGACAAGCAGATGCGGGCTCACGAGCGGGACCTGCTGAAGAAGCGGCAGCTGCGGGAGGCCTGGCAGGGGCGCAGCCTGGAGGGGCAGTGCCACATCCCGGCCATCCGACTGCGGTGCCGGGACAGGCGGGAGGCCTGTGAGGCCTGCAGGCGGTGCCGTGGGGAGGCCAAGCAGCCGGACCAGGATGAGGCCAGGAGGACAGAGCGCGAGGCCAGGGGACAGAGGCGGCGGTGCAGGAGGGAGGAGGCGAGGACCTTGCCCAGGGAGCTGGCGCAGCTGTGGGAGGAGGCGGCTGAGGAACAGGCGGCCTGGGCTTGCGGGCCTTCTGGGAGCCTAGCCTCTCTGATCCAGGTCTTTCCTGGGTCTTCCTGGTGAGGGTGGGAGGAAAGATTTTTTGCGGGGTGGGCCCCGTTGGTGGGATGACGAGAGAAGGGAATGCATTCCAGGCTGTGGCCTGGCCGTGGCTGATGGCTGTGGTCCTGGTGGCCCAGGTGTGGCCTTTGTCTCCACAGTGGCTCTGAGGCTTGGTCCCTGGGATACACCCTCCCTCCTGTCTGCCTCCTGGGAGATGCTCTGTGGACTCTTTCGTGCCAAGAAGAGCTAGTTCCCTTGTTCTGTTCACTGGAGATGATAAACTTGCTTCCCGGAGATGGCTGGGTGGTCTCCCAGGGTGTGTGAAGATAGAAGTGTGAGGACCATCTCCCTAACCTGTAGTTGTCCGCTAGAATGGGTCGTGCCTCAGCCCAGCTAAGGTGGGTGCTCTGGGAGTCTGAGGCTGGGCTGCGTTCCCTCCCTTGACCAGCCCAGGATCCTCTCCACCCACCTGCCTGTGGCCTTGGGGTCAGGTTCAGTCTGCTGAACTCTTTTTTTTTTTTAAGATGGAGTCCCACTCTCGCCCAGGCTGGAATGCCGTGGTGCGAGTTTGGCTCACTGCAACCTCTGCCTCCCGGGTTCAAGCAGTTCTCCTGCCTCAGCCTCCCGAGTAGCTGGGATTACAGGGATGCACCACCATGCCTGGCTAATTTTGCTGAACCCATTTTTTTTCTGCTTCTAGGGAACTGGGAACAGCCAGGTGCCCCAAAGCAAATATGCAGAGCTGCTGGCCATCATTGAAGAGCTGGGGAAGGAGATCAGACCCACGTACGCAGGCAGCAAGAGTGCCATGGAGAGGCTGAAGCGTGGTAAGCCTGGCCCCATGCCCTGCCGGTGACCACGATGCTAGGCCTTTAACTCTGGAAAGACTTTTGGGGAAAACATGGGAGGGTGGGCTAGGGATGGGGCTCACCCACTGGGGCTCTTGTCTTGTTACAGAGTTGCCGTCTGCTGTGGAGGCATCAGGCGGGCAGTGGTTCTGCTGGCGAGGGGCCTTGGGGGCCAGAGGTCTTCAGAGGGGGCTTCCGGGAACGGGAGTCCAGACAGGGAGCCTTTCTTACCCTAGGTGCTGCCAGAGGGTCTGCCGGCTTTCAAGGGGGTGTTTGAAGCGCCCTGACCCTGCTGCTCCCCCTCCTGCCTGATCTGCTTCTGTTGGCTAACAGTGGTCCTAGGGAAGCCAAGCTCAGGGTCATTGGTGCCTGCACTTCCCTCTGCTGTCCCCTCTTTGAGGCTGGACCCAAAGAAGCTAGGGTCTAGGGAGGGAGGCTGAGAGCACTTTGTTCTTTTTTTTTTTTTTTTTTTTGCGGATGGAGTCTCGCTCTGTCTCCCCGGCTGGAGTGTGCAGTGGCACAATCTCAGCTCACTGCAACCTCTGCCTCCCTGGTTCAAGCAATTCTCCCGCCTCAGCCTCCCAAGTAGCTGGGATTACAGGCACACACCACCATGCTGGCTAATTTTGTATTTTTGTAGAGATGGGGTTTTGCCATGTTTGCTAGCCTAGTCTTGAACTCCTGACCTCAGGTGATCCGCCCACCTTGGCCTCCCAAAGTGCTGGGATTGCAGTCATGAGCCACTGTGCCCGGTCCAGCACTTTGTTCTTTAATGACTGAAGAGCGGGAGGGCAGGCAGGAGATGATAGAGCACAAGGGACTTGTGTCAAGGAATGACTGGCCGCCTGATTTCTTTTTTTTTTTTTTTGGAGACACAGTCTCGCTCTGTAGCCCAGGCTGGAGTGCAGTGGCATGATCTCGGCTCACCGCAACCTCCGCCTCCCGGGTTCAAGCTATTCTTCTGCCTCAGCCTCCTGAGTAGCTGGGATTACAGGTGCACACCACCATGCCTGGCTAATTTTGTATTTTTAGTAGAGATGGGGTTTGTCCATGTTGGTCAGGCTGGTTTTGAACTCCTGACCTCAGGTGATCCACCCTCCTTGGCCTTCCAAAGTGCTGAGATTGCAGGCGTGAGCCACTGTGCTGGGCATGATTGGCTGATTTCGGAAGGATGTTAAATAGGTTGCTACCTCCTGAAATGAAAGAGGAGTAGAGGGAGAGTAGGATTTCTATTTTAGAAGACTACAGTGCAGCGCAGCCATAGCCCGTGATCAA
Source organism: Cacajao melanocephalus (assembly GCA_963573385.1). Lineage (NCBI taxonomy): Eukaryota > Metazoa > Chordata > Mammalia > Primates > Pitheciidae > Cacajao > Cacajao melanocephalus. The sequence goes on along the minus strand of CAUYLG010052616.1, from coordinate 34,409 downwards.
GATGAGAGGGAACTTGGGATTCTATAAAAGGCAGAAGAAGCAACCTGGGAGAAGAACATTCTTTGGTTGTAAATACGTGGCATGAATGGGGGCTGTAGTTGATGTTATCACCCACGAGGGCCAGCTGAGGAGAGGCTGCTGCCAGGAGCAGGGTTGCTCTGGAGTTCATGAAACCTATGTGAGGAGGTTGACAGATCTCAGAGCTAGGTTGGGACTAGCAGGGTTATAGGATGTGATTGAAGAGGGCCTATGGAAGGGATGTGGAGCCCAACCCTGGTCTTGCCCAGAGAGTCGGGTGGTCCCAGGGCCGCTCTCTGGTAGCTGGAGTGCTGGTTACCAGAATGGAAATTCCTGGGAAGATGCTGGGTCCCAAAGTCCAACAGGTGATTTGCAGCCACCCATAAAAGGCACTGGTTCAAGTTAACAAATGAGTATAAGCTGCCAGCCTTTCAGTAACAAGGAAGACTTAGTGTCACTCCTTGGCCAACAGCCAAGCCCGAGCTGACCAAGCTCAGGCCCCAGCAGGGTGAAAACATGTCATAGATGGCTTGGGGAGTTAGGAGCGTTGTAGGTAGGTTGGCAACTACAGCCCATGAGCCAAGAGCCACAAGAATAGTGTTGTTTTTTTTTTTTTTTTGAGACGGACTCTTGCTCTGTCACCCAGGCTGGAGTGCAGTGGCATGATCTTGGCTCACTGTGACCTCTGCCTTCCAGGTTTAAGCAATTCTCCTGCCTTAGCCTCCCAAGCAGCTAGGATTATAGGTGCCTACCATTACACCCAGCTAATTTTTGTATTTTTAGTAGAGATGGGGTTTCACCATGTTGGCCTGGCTGTTCTTGAACTCCTGACCGCAGGTGATCTGTCCTCCTTGACCTCCCAAAGTGCTGGTGTTATAGGCATGAGCCACCTCACCCGGCTCCAAGAATAGTTTTTATAGTTCTTTTGTTTTTGTTTTCACTTTTTTTTGAGACGGGAGTTTCGCTCTTATTGCCCAGGATGGAGTTCAATGGTGTGATCTCCGCTCACTGCAACCTCCGCCTCCTGGGGTCAAGCGATTATTCTGCCTCAGCCTCCCGAGTAGCTGAGATTACAGGCATGTGCCACCACGCCCGGCTAATTTTATATTTTCAGTAGAGACAGAGTTTCTCCATGTTTGTCAGGCTGGTCTCGAACTCCTGACCTCAGGTGATCTGCCCACCTCAGCCTCCCAAAGTGCTGGGATTACAGGCATGAGCCACTGTGCCCGGTCTTGTTTTTGTTTTTTTGAGATGGAATCTCGCTTTGTTGCCTAGGCTGGAGTGCAGTGGCATGATCTCAGCTCACTGCAACCTCTGCCTCCCGGGTTCAAGTGATTGTCCTGTCTCAGCCTCCCAAGTAGCTGGGATTATAAGTGCACACCCCCACGCCTGGCTAATTTTTGTATTTAGTAGAGATGGGGTTTCACCATGTTGGCCAGGCTGGTCTTGAACTCCTGACCTCAAGTGGCCAACCTGCCCTGGCCTCCCATAGTGCTGGGATTACAGGTGTGACCTGCTGCGCTGTCATGGTTCTTAATAGTTGAAAAAAAAGAGATTTTGGGATGTGTGAAAGTTATGTGAAATTTGGACTGAAATGTCCACAAATAAAGGTTCGTGGGGCCGGATGTGGTGGTGCACGCCTATAATCCCAGCAGATTGGGAGGCTGAACCCAGGAGCTCGAGACCAGCCTGGGCAACATAGTGAGACTCCCATCTCTACAAATAATAATAAAACAGCCAGGCATGGTGGTGTGTACCCATAGTCCCAGCCACTCGGGAAGCTGTGGTGGGAGGATCACCTGATCCTGGGAGGTCGAGGCTGCAGTGAGCTGTGATTGCGCCACTGCACTCCATCCTGGGTGACGGGGCAAGATGCTGTCTCAAAAAAGATTGGAAGTGGTTGTGACAGAGACTGTGGAGTCTGCAAAGCCCAAAATATTTGCTGTCTGGTCCTCACAGCAAACATTCTCCAAGTCTCTGAGATTCTAAGATTTGTGAAGTGATGATGTGGGGATGTCATTCCCAGTGGCCTCTGGGAGTCATTTATTAGAAGAAATAGAATCCTTGGTGTCTATTAAAAGATCATATCTCATGAAGTTCAGTAGCGACAGAAAGAAAAAACGGTAAGCACCAAACCATAGAGACAAAAGACTGGGGAGGATTCACAGGGCAGAAGGTAGCTGCAGAGTTTTGTGGGGATGTCCCGGTGGACCGAGCAGCAGTCAGTCCTCTGCGCCCTCGAGTGTGTAGCTAGGGGCATTCTCTTGCTTGACACTGGTCAAGCTCTTTCTAGAATTGAGACTGAAGAAGCCAGAGAAAAATCTCCACAGTGGGTCAAGCATAAAGATTTTGGGTGGAGACATGTCTTTCACCCAACAGTGTCATGGAAGGACAGCTTGCTGGTGCCACCATGAGTGCAGGAAGAAATGTTTAGAGAGACACAGAGTTGTGAGGAGGGAAGGGCTTTAGAGGGGCACGGGGTAGTTAGCATCCTTCAGGGTTGCTTGGATCTAGGTGCCCCCAGTTCCCTTTCTGTTTGAGGGTTTTGTGGCCAGGCATGGAAGGATGGATCCTCTTCCTGTTCCAGAATGGGTTCTGCTGGCTGGCTGGCCAGCCCTGTGCACCGGCTGATCATGGGTCTCTGCTTCTCTTTCAGGCATCATTCACGCTAGAGGACTGGTTCGGGAGTGCTTGGCAGAAACGGAACGGAATGCCAGATCCTAGCTTCCTTGTTGGTTTTGAAGGATTTCCATCTTTTTACAGGATGAGAAGTTACAGTTCATCTCCCCTGTTCAGATGAAACCTTGTTTTCAAAATGGTTATAGTTCGGTTTTTCCTCCCATGGTTCACTTGGCTCTGAACCTACAGTCTCAAAGATTGAGAAAAGATTTTGCAGTTAATTAGGATTTGCAATTTAAGTAGTTAGGAACTGCCCAGGTTTTTTTGGCTTGTTTTTTGTTTTTAAGCATTGATTTAAAAGATGCTGGTAAAGTTATCTTACAGCAAACTAGTTTGCCTCCAAGACACCATTGTTTCCCTTTAATCTTCTCTTTTGAATACATTTGTTACAGTGTTCTCTGTTCCTTTTCATAAGCTAATACCACTCTAGGGATTTTGTTTTTAATGCATATTGACAGCACGCTTTACTTAGTAGCTGGTTCCCATTTGCCATACAGTGTAGATTCTGATGAATGTAACTTCTTTTTTGCTTAAGCATTTGCATGACTATTAGTGCTTCAAAGTCAGTTTTTAAAAATGCACAAGTTCTAAATACAGAAGAAAGAGCAACCCACCAAACCCAACAAGGACCCCTGCACATTTTTATACTAAGACTGTAAGCAGATCTCAGTTTCTCGTTTATTGTAAGTTGATCAAAACATCTGGAAGAAAATGACTAAAACTGTTTGCATCTTTGTATGTATGTAACACTTGATGTAATAAAGCTTATTTTCATTAACAATTTGTATTAAAATGTGGGTTCCTGCAAAAGAAAAGAAAAGAAAAGAAAAGGAATAAAAAATCTAATGAGGCCAGGCACTGTGGCTCACACCTGTAATCCTAGCACTTTGGGAGGCCAAAGTGGGTGGATCACCTGAGGTCAGGAGTTCAAGAACAGCCTGGCAATCATGGTGAAACCCCATTTCTACTAAAAATACAAAAATTAGCCAGCGTGGTGGCAAGTGCCTGTAATCCCAGCTACTCAGGAGGCTGAGTCAGGATAATCACCTGAACCTGGGAGGCAGAGGCTGCAGTGAACCGAGATGGCACCACTGAACTACAGCATGAGTGACAGAGCAAGACTCCATCTTAGGAAAAAAAAAAATCTAACCACGCATCTTAACAATAAAACCAAGAGCAAACCAAACCCAAAATTAGTAAAAGAAACAACAAAGATCAGAGCAGAAATAAATGAAATTGAAATAAAGAAAACAATACAAAAGATCAATGAAATAAACAGCTGCATTTTTTTTGAAAAGTTCAACAAAACTGACAAACATTTATCCAGACTAAGAAAAAAAGGAGAGAAGATCCAAATAAATAAAATCAGAATGAAAAGGAGACATTACAACTGATACTGCAGAAATTCAATGGATCATTAGTGGCTACTATGAGTAACTACATGCCAATAAATTGGAAAATCTAGAAGAAATAGATAAATTCCTAAACACATACAACCTACCAAGATTGAACCAGGAAGAAACCCAAAACCTGAACAGATCAATAATGAGTAATGATATCAAAGCCATAATAAAAAGTCTCCCAGGAAAAAAAAAAGCCAGGGACCTGATAGTGCCACTGCTGAATTCTATCAAACATTTATAGAAGAACTAATACCAATCTTAACTCAAACTATTCAGAAAAATAGAAGGGGAGGGAATACTTTCAAACCCATTCTATAAGGCCAGTATTACCCTGACTCCAAAACCAGACAAAGACACGTCAAAAAATAAAACTACAAGCCAATAACTCTGATAAATATTGATGCAAAAATCATCAATAAAATACTAGCAAATCTAATTCAACAATACATTAGAAAGCTCATTTCATCATGGCCAAGTGAGATTTACCCCTGTGAGGCACAGATAATTTCGACATATGCAAATCAATCAACACAATAAAGGATACAAACTATATGATCATTTCAACTGATAATGAAAAAAACACCTGACAAAATTCAACATTCTTTTTTAATAAAAACCCTCAAAAACCGGGTATAGAAGGAACACACCTCAACATAATAAAAGTCATATGTGACAGACCCACAGCTAGTATACTAATGAATATGAAAGCCCTGCCTTTAAGATCTGGAACACAAGGATGCCCACTTTCACCTCTATTATTCAACACAGTACTGGAAGACCCAGCTAGAGCAATCAGACAAGAGAAGGAAAAAAAGGGTATCCAAATTGGAATGGAAGAAGTCAAATTATCCTTGTTTACATATGATATAATCTTCTATTTGAAAAATAGTAAGCTAAAAACCTAACCAATGGGAACATAATATATGATCTGGGTACAGCCAGAAGTTATTTGTGAAATAAAGCCCAGTTAAAAATACATGATTATATTAATAAGCCTACTATCATTTTACTCTAAGAGTTTAATAAGAATCACCTGCCATCAGGCCAGGCATGGTGGCTCACACCTGTAATCCTGCACTTTGGGAGGCCAAAGTGGGTAGATCACTGGAAGCCAGGAGTTCAAGGCCAGCCTGGCCAACAGTGAAACCCCATCTCTACTAAAAAGACAAAAAATTAGCCACATGTGGTGGCACATGCCTGTAGTAATCTCAGCTAACTTGGGAGGCTGAGGTGGGAAGATGACTTGAACCCAGGAGGCCTCCACCTGCACTCCAGCCTGGGTGACAGAACCAGACCCTGCCTCAAGAAGAAAAAAGAGAGAGAGAGAGAGAGAGAGATGATTTCTATTTTAGTATGAATTAATAGGTCATTTTAAAAATGGTATTCTAAGAAACTTCTCTAGCAGTACATTTCACATCTTAACTAACATGATAATTTCACTATAGAAATTTTATTGGAATTACCCTTGAGTAAGACAGTGCATGAATATCTGGCATCATAAAATGAACATTACACTTGAATTGAAAATTAGGCATTCTGTATACCATACAAGGTAGACTAATATCTGCTAGGGCATCAGGAAAAAGCTTTATGTTTCATGTGTTTCTGACTGATAATTACTTTAAAAGATTAATAACTCAGCAGCAATTGTATCAGAACTGAAAGCAGGAATCATAATAACTCACCTTTATGCATAGGAGTTGATCCGTTATCAGCACGTTCATTAATATTGATTACTCCATCTTCTACTAATTTCTTAAGCATTCCCAAATCACCCTTAAAGGCAGCCACATGACCTGGAAATGCTAAAGCTATAAATAAAAAATTCAGCATTTCAGTAAACACGAGAGTTTATTCTTTTCCCTGTCTTAAGCTGTCATATATTTCAGGTTCCAATATTTTCTCAAATATAAGGCTGTTGTCATGGAATGAGTTCAGTTGATGACAAGCAGTAAAAAGAGAATCGTAAGAAAAGATTATTACTAATCATTCTACTCTTCCTCCCCTCAGGACTTCAAACGTGCCAGAAGTATTGTACCAGAACTATTTTTAGCCATATTCTCTTTCTCTCTCATAACACTGCAAAACACAGGGGATGGTCATTTAAAACCCTTTGTATAAAGACACACTTGGAAGTCAGGCATGGTGGCTCACACCTGTAATCCCAACACTTTGGGAGGCTGAGGTGGGTGGATCACTTGAGGTCAGGAGTTCAAGACCAGCCTGGCCAACATTGTGAAACCCCGTCTCTACTAAAAATACAAAAATTATCCCAGTGCTGTGGCTCACACCTGTCATCACAGCTAGTCAGGAGGCTGAGGCAAGAGAATCACTTGAACCTGGGAGGTGGAGGTTGCAGTTAGCCGAGATCGTGCCACTGCACTCCAGCCTGGGCAAAAGAGTGAGATTCCATCTCAAAAATAAATAACTAAATAAAAACACACTTAGTCTCATGGCCTGTAGTTGCACAGACCACTCCTTCCCTACTTGCAAGACAACAAAGACAACAAAACAGACTAGAAGCAGATAAGAAGTGTATATGTGCACACACATATAGAGTCATCCCTTGGAATCCTCAGGGTTCCAGGACCCCTAAAGATACCAAAATCCATGGATGTCCAAGTCCCTTATATTAAATGGTATAATACTTGCATATAACCTATGCACATCCTCCCTTCCATATACTTTAAATAATCACTAGGTTACTCATAATACCTAATGCAATAAAAATGCTATGTAAATAGTTGTCATACTGTTTTGTTTTTGTTTTATTTCAGAGACAGGGTCTCACTCTGTCACCCAGGTGTGGTCACAGCTTACCATAACCTTGAACTCCTGGGTTCAAGCAATCCTCCCGCTTCAGCCTCCCGGGTAGCTAGGGTTACAGGGATGCACCATGATGCCTAACTAATGTATACATACATATATCTATATAAGAGTTGGGGGTCTCACTATGTTTCCCAGTCTGGTCTCAAACTCCTGGCCTCAAGCAATCCTCCTGCCTCAGCCTCCCAGCAAAGCACTGGAATTACAGGTATGGGCCACTGAATCCAGCTTGTATTGTTATTTATGTGCATTAATTTAATTGTTGTATTGTTATTTTCATTGGTTTCTCCTTCAAATATTTTCCATCTGTTGAATCTGCAGATGTGGAACTTGCAGATATGGAGGGCCAGCTGTACATATATACACATACATGCATACACAAACACAAACACAAACACACACACACACACACACACACACACACACACAAACTGAAGGTACCTAACCTGATCCCTAGCATATAGTTGATGCTTAATAAAATGTCTTTAATAACTACATAAATTGAGTCTTTACCAAAAATGCCAGACAGAGTAGTAAGCACTTGTAATGAATGCATCATTTTGCCTTTTTTTTTTAATAAGATCTTCTTGGATACTTGGATACCAAAGGATTGCATAATTTAACCCTCGTAACAAACCTAAAATGTAGCTATTCTCATTTTTACATATGGAAAGAAACAACCTAGAATAGCCAAAGAATATTTTTAAAAGAACGAAGTTGAAAGGACTTATACTACTTGCTTTTAAGACTTATTATAAAGCTACAGTAATAAAGGCAGTGTAATAATGGCAAACAGACATACAGATCAGTAAGACAGAATACAACAAAGACCAGCAAAAGTAGAACGACATATATATATATATTATATATATATATATAAAATAAACACATACACACACACACACACATATATATATATATACACATATACATATATATTTTTTTTTTTGAGATGGACTCTTGCTTTGTCACCCAAGCTGGTGTGCAGCACGATTTCAGCTCACTGCAACCTCCACCTTCAGGGTTCAAGTGATTCTCCTGCCTCAGCCTCCTGAATAGCTGGGATTACAGGCGCACGCCACCACACCTGGCTAATTTTTGTATTTTTAGTAGAGACTGGGTTTTACCATGTTGGTTAGGCTGGTCTCAAACTCCTGACCTCGTGATCCCCCCCACCTCGGCCTCTCAAAGTGCCAGGATTACAGGCATGAGTCACCACACCCAGCCGTAGATCCATATATCTAAGGCAAGTGGTTTTTGACAAAGGTGCCAAGACATTTCAGTCAGTAAAGGGGAATCTTTCCCAAAAATGGTGCTGGAACAACTGGCTATATGTAAAATAAAATAAACATAAAATTTAAATCAACACCTTATTTCACTCCACATACAAAACTTAACTTGATATAGATCAATGATTTAAATGTAAAAACTAGAATTATTAAACTTCCAGAAGAAACTATAGGAGAATATCTTGCTGATCTTGGGAGGGGCAAAATAATTCACAGATAGAACTAAAAATACTAATCATTAAAAAAAATGGTAAATTGTACTTTATCAAAATTTAAAACTTTTGCTCTTTGTAAGACACTGTTAAGAAAAGAAAAAGGCAGGCAGGCCTGGTGACTCACACTTGCAATTCCAATGCTTTGGGAGGCCAACACGGGAAGATTGCTTGAGTCCAGGAGTTCAAGTTCAGCCTGGGCAACATAGTGAGACCCTGTCTCTACCAAAAAAAACTTTAAAATATTAGCCAGGTGTCCTGTGGTATGCCTGTAGACCTAGCTACTTGGGAGGCTTAGGCAGGAGGATCACTTGAGCTCAGGAGTTCTAGGTTACAGTGAGCTATGATTGTGCCACTGCACTCCAGCCTGTACAAAAGAGCAAGAATCTGTCTCTAGGCTTAAACCCAGGAAGCGAAGGTTGTAGTGAGCCAAGCTCACGTCATTGCACTCCAGACTAGGAGACAAAAATGAAACTCTGTCTCAAAAGAAAAAGAAGAAGAATCTGTCTCTAAAAACCAAAACAAAAAGACAAGCCTCTGAATAAGAGAAGATATTAGCAATACATATAGATACTTGACAAAGAGCTTGTATCCAGAGCATACAACGGACTCTCAAAACTCAGTAAGTAGAGAAACAACCCAATTTTTAAAAGGACAACAAAATAGACACTTCATAAAAGAAGATACATGAATGGCCAATAAGCATATGAAAAGATGTTCAACATCATTCACTATCAAAGAAATGAAAATTAAAACCACAAGATTAACACTACACATCCATTAGAATGGCTAAAACAGACTGATCACAAAGACACGGAGCAAATGGAATTTTCATATATTTCTGGTGAGAGATATAAAACGATTCAACTACTTTGAAAAACAGTTTGACATCTTCTTAAAGTTAAACATACACTGCTACTTTAAGTTCCACCCCTAGCTCTTTACCAAGAGAAATGCAAATACATACCTACATATATGTTCACAGCAGCTTTATTAGTACTAGCCCCAAACTGGAAACAATCCAAAAGCTCACAACAGGTAAATGGATAAACAAAATATGGCATATCCACACAATGAAATACTACTCTGCCATAAAAAGGAATGAAGTACTAATATAGACAACATGCGTGAATCTCAAAATCACTCCTTTTATATATAAAGTTCTAGAAAATGCAAACTAATCTGTATTGACAAGAAGAAGAGCAGTGGTTAGAGCTACAGTAAAAGGAGGGATGAACTGCAAAGTGGTATAAAAAAAATCTTTGGGGAAATGAAAATGTTTTGTATCTTGACTGTTGTCATGGATTCATGAGTGTATAGATATGTCAAAATACATCAAATTGCACACTTAAAATTTATGCAGTTTATTATAAATAAATTATACTTTAATAAATATGATTTTTTAAGGATACCATAACCAAAGTGGAAAATAACAAGCCCCATGTGAGAGGAAATATCTGTATCAGATGAAATCAATAAATTACTGGTATCAAAAATCTATAGAGAACTCAGACAAATTATTTAGGAAAGGATGGAGAACACAATTTTTAAAGGGGGAGAAAACATAGGCAATAAGTAGAAAACTAGAATAGTCAATAAATTTACGAAAAGGTGTTCAACCTCATTAGTAATCAAGAACATGCAAATCAAACCCCAAATTACACCTTTTCCTAGCCAACCAACTGGTAAAAGTTTGAGTCTAACAATACCGAACACTGTGTTTCTCTAAGTTCTCACTCGACACTGCTGATGAGAGTGTAAACTCCTACAGCCACTTTGATGAAGTATGTAGCAGTATCTTTTATATTGAGGGTGGGCAAAACCTAGAGTTTTCTAACTATTTATAAGGCATTTAGAAATAAAGCTGATTAACTAATAAGTTACTATGAAAAAGAAAATAAATAAAAATTAAAAATAAATGAAAATTAAATAAAAAATTTTTTTAAAAAGAATAAAGCTGAGCTCTTAAATTCTGAGTCTTCAAAGATAAGCAAGACCTTGAGAAACCTCATCCAATGATGACAGTGTGCCATACAATACTACCATTTTCTATGTGGGCTATGTGTGAAAAAGGTAGGGAAGCACTTCTCTAAAGAAATCTTTTTTTTTTTTTGAGACAGGCTAGGCTGGTGTACAGTGGTACAATCATAGCTCACTACAGCCTCAAACTCCTGGTCTCAAGCAATCCTCCCACCTCAGCCTCCCCAGTAGCTGGGACCACAGGTGTGTGTCTCCATGCCCCACTAATTATTTTTATTTTTTGTAGAGACAGAGTCTCCCTTCTCCCTATGTTGCCTAGCATGGTCTCCAATTTCTGGGCTCAAGCAATCCTTCCACCTCGCCTCCCAAAGTGCTGGGATTATAGACATGAGCCACCATGCCTCGGTTCTAAAGAAATTCTTGTACATGTACATAAGGAAATATGTACAAGAATATCCATTACCATACTGATTGTAATAGTGAAAAATTATAAGGAACCTAAATGTCAAATGGAGAATAGATAATGATTTTCATAGAATGGAATCTAATAAATAAAATAATAAACTAGGATACCATTATTAATTAACTGAATAATTTCAAGAACATATTATTATGTGAAAAAAGCAAGTTAAAGAAGGATAGTATTTTTTATGCCATTTTTATAAAGTTTCAAAAGGAGCATCAAAGACTGGTAATTGTTCACCAAAACCCCCTTCCTTCAACAGTAATAGAGCTGCAGCTGGGAGAAGGCTTCCCAGCTAGGTAATGAACTATGCATGCTTCCTTGCAGCCTAGTTATGGCCATGAGTAAACTCTTGCCAACTGAATGTCAGCAAAACTGGTAAGTGCAACTTCCATCTTGGAAATCTCTGTTTTTAGGCTTATACCCTTGTTCCCTCCCAACCCTCTGCTGGATTAGCAACAACTATAAAGAACCTGGAAGATAGTAGTAGGTGCCTGAATGACTACATGAAACAGATTTACCCTCTAACTCAGCCTGTCATATATAAGAAATAAACTTCTATATCATTTAAGCCACTGAACTTAGGGAGTTCTTTATCACAGCAGTTTAGCCTTCTATCCTAACAAATGCACAAAACAATACCACATATTTTTATGAATATATATAACTAAAATATAATACCACAGAATGGAATGAAAAATCTAAAATAATAGTTCACTATTAGGGAGGAAGAAAAGGTAATGGTATTAGGGAGACAGATCCAAAAGGCTTCAACTCTCCATTTTATTCTTTTTTTTTTTTTTTTTGAGACAGAGTTTTGCTCTTGTTGCCCAGGCTGGAGTGCAATGGTGCAATCTTGGCTCACCGAAACCATCGCCTCCCAAGTTCAAGTGATTCTCCTGCCCAGCCTCCTGAGTAGCTAGGATAACAGGCGCGTGTCACCATGCCTGGCTAATTTTGTATTTTTAGTAGAAATGGGATTTCTCCATATTGGTCAGGCTGGTCTCGAACTCCCAACCTCAGGTGATATGCCCGCCTCAGCCTCCCAAAGTGCTGGGATTACAGGTGAGCAACCCCGTCTAGTCTCTATATTTTATTATTAAATTTAGTGATTCACTGCTCATTATCTTTTTTTTTTTTTTTTTTTTTTGAGACACGGTCTCATTCTGTCACCCAGGCTGGAGTAGAGAGGTACAATCATGGCTCACTGTAGCCTTGACTTCCTGAGCTCAATCCATCCTCCCACCTCAGCCTCCCAAGTAGCTGGAATTATAGGCATGCCTCCACATCCAACTAATTTTTGTATTTTTTGTAGAGATAGGGTTTTACTATATTGCCCAGGTTCGTCTCGAACTTCTGAGCTCAAGCAATCCACTCACCTCAGACTTCCAAGGTGCTAGGATTACAGGCATGAGCCACTGTAACTGACCTCTACACATTTTTGTCTAAAATATTTCATAATAAAGAATCTGGATGAACGCATAAGCAATGATATGTAATAAATCTTAATATGTTATATATTAAACATGTTTATATTTTTACATATAAAATATATAACATTTGCCTTACATCTTCTTTTCCTGTTTCATTGATTCTACTCATTATATTATCATCATCATCATCACCACATTATATGCTAGAACATATCAGCTTAATTACTTACTTTCCTGATCCTCCAAAGCATTTCCTTCATACTCAGGCCCCTGGATAAACTGTATGATGTTCTGCTTGAAGAACCTCTGGGCCAAATCCAGTACATTTTCTCCGTTATCATTGAAGGCTTTTAAAACTTGCGTCGCACTGCTCATCCTACTGAATAGGAATTTGAAACAGTGAAGGTGGCCTTCCATGGCTGCTAAGTGAACTAGAGGTAAGAAAAAAAATTTTAATTTAATTTTTAAAAAATTTTTATGTATGTACTTATTTATTTTCAGATAAGATCTTGCTCTGTCACCCAGGCTGGAGTGCAGTGCCACAATCATAGCTCACTATACCCTCCAACTCCTGGGCTCAAGGGAATCCCCCTACCTCATCCTCCCAAGTAGCTGGGATTATAGGCAGGAGCCACCATGCCTGGCAGAATTTAATTTTTAAATTGAAACTAAAATAACTTGAAAAAAGAAATAACACATTAGCTCTATTCCTCATAGGGAGATGACTGTCCCTTTCCCAAATGACAGGAACACAGAGGAGAGACCTTTTACCCAGCCTGCATTTCTTTACACAGTCAGCCTTCTAGTCACGTCAAAGCAGTGAGTAAATGGTTGAATAGTTATACTTACCGTGAGTCTAGAGAGATCAGATGAGGGTCACCGAAAAGCGGCCCAGAAAGTTATCTTAGAAAGTGAAATCCCAATTATGCTATTTATAATTACATAATAAAATGATTATTATGTAAGTAAAATAAATAAATAAAATTTAATATTCTGGAAAAAAAGTGGAAGAAATAAACCAATAGTCACTACGCAAATAAGAATGATATTATTTTTATCACTATGCATTTGTCACTTTTCTAGGACAATTTATTCTTTTTATTATAAACAAGAAGAATGGATTGAAATGCAGACTAGGTATACACACTGACTTCACCATTTACAGCCTAAATCTCAGAAAATAATAGAAAAGATATTTTTTGAAGTTATAAAAAACTAAAGAAACAAACAGGAATGCCATGAACAGACAAAAAATTTTAAAGAATCCCTGAAAGAAAGTGTATTGGATCAGACTCAGGGACAGCTATAACCCAAAACTTTATGGAAAAGAAAAACAAAAAAGGGAATGAATCTGGAGTTGTTACAAGCATAGAGGCAATGATTACAAAGATCCAGACAGTCTTTACACCTCTTAAGAAGTGACCACTTGGGAAATAAGCCCAATTCACACACCTTGACTATGGAGAAGCAGGGTAATGCCCAAGAGGCCAGTATAATTCAGGTGAAACAAGAAGTCCCAGATAAGAAGTCCAGAAGGTAAGCTGCTGGCACATAACAATCTATTCTCCCTCAGCTGCCCCTCACAGTAAACTCTGCCCCCCTAAAACTTCAGATTCCTCTAACTGCTTACTCATCATTTACACTTATAAAGCTTATAGGCATTTCCAACATATGTCAAAAATTGAGCTCCTTAGCCTCCTCACACACATTTTCCTTATATAGTCTCCCCATCTATATGGAAGTTCTCTCCACATTGTTTAGGCCCATAAGCCTTGGAGCCATCTTTGACTCCCCTTTCCATTACTCCCCACATATAAACCATCAATGAATTTTATTGGCTCCTTCAAAATATACACAGAACCTGATTACTTCTCACTACCTTTGCTGCCTCTATACTGGCCAACCCAAATAGTAGCCTGAATTATTGCATCAGGCTTCCAACTGCTCTCCCTATTTCTTGCCCATGCCACTGGCACACTCTCAACTGCAGTCTGGTATAAAGATAACAGTCAAATGATGCCTTTATTTTTGTTTGTTTGTTTGTCTTGAGACAGGGTCTTGCTCTGCTGCACAGGCTGGAGCGCAGTGGTGCAATCTCAGCTCACTGAAACCTCCACCTCCCAGGTTCAAAGCGATTCTGGTGCCTCATCCTCCAAGTAGCTGGGATTACAGGCATGTGCCACCATGCCCAGCAATTTTTTGTATTTTTAGTAGAGACGGAGTTTCACCATGTTGGCCAGGCTAGTATCAAACTCCTGGCCTCAAGCAATGCACCCACCTTGGCCTCCCAAAGTGCTGAGACTACAAGCATCAGTCACTGCACCCGGCCCAAAATGATCCCTTTAAACACAGGTCAGATCATGTCACTCCTCTGATCAAAACCCTCCAATAAAGTTGGGCATGGTGGCACATGCCTGTAGTCCTAGGTATTCAGGAGGCTGAGGCAGAAGGTTTGCTTAAGCCTGGGAGTTAAGTCCAAACTGGGCAACATAATGAGAAAGACAGGAAGAAGGAAAGAAAAAACAAACAAACCCTCTAACAGCTCCTCTTACCTCTCCAACCTTATCATCTAATATTCACTCCCTCACTTCTGTTGGAACTACACTGACTTGCTATTACTCAAACATACCATGCACATCCCTGCCTCAGGAGCTTTACACTTGCTGTTACCTCTACCTGAAATGTTCTTCCTCCAGGATATCCACAAAATCTGCTTCCTCAACTCCTTCAGGTGTTTACCCAATTGTCACTTCCTCAGTGAAGGCTTTCTTAACAACTTATTTTAAATTTCATCCCCTCTAATACTCTCTACTGTCTATTCCTACTTTATATTTATCTAAACACACATCCTTATGTAATATATATTTTGCTCATTCATTTAGATGATTATCTGTCTCTCCCCACACCACCACACGTAGGCAGACTTTGTCTTTTATTTGCTGTAATATCCCCAGCACTCCGAAGAAGAACTGACACATAGTATGTGCTCAATAAATGTATGGCAAATCAATAAAATTTTTTTGAGAGGGTTTCTACTTCCAAAGTGGCCCCTGTAGAAGCAAGCTAGTTTCACTCTCTAGTTTCACAGAAAACAAAAACAAATTTACAATACTGAGATTATCACTAGCAATAGCCCAGAACTCAAATATGAGGATGAAACAGGTTCTGGGGCCACAGTCAAGTGAAAAAACTGAGCAGACAGTAAGAGTATCGGACTTCTATATCCCAGATACGCCTCCCCAAATTCTGCCCAGCACCAAGCTCATAAAAATTTCCCCCCAACTCACAGTTTCTATACTAGAAAAACTGAAATCAAAGCACAAGCAGCTTCCCTCTATCATCTTAGGCTCCCTGGCAGAAGACCTCTCCCAGCCTCCAGCCACAGGGAGTACTGGGTGTGCCTGAAGACGAATATATCCCTGAGGACAGCCAGAGACAAAGGGGAGGGGTATGACCACCATCCTCAGTCCTGGAAACTCTGCTCTGTAACTAAGTGAATGGAGACACCAAATCAGAGTGGCATCACCATACTAAGGTTCTTTCCACAGTTCCCCTGGGCACAAACTGCCAGCAAGCCTTCCCACATTGCTGAGATATCCCTTTTGAGACCTCTCCAATTTGGAATGGACTGCACTCCAATGGTTTGTTTACTACAGCCGAGGCAAACCTGAGCCTAAGGTGCCATTTAGTGCCAAAAAGGAGGCAGAGACCTACCTGGAAAAAAAAAAATCAACAAGAAAATTACAAAGAATCTCTAAACAAACATATCGCATGAAAACCAAAGCAAGTCAGACAGAGAAGACGGGAAAAACTAACTAATCCCTCAATGCAAAGACATAGATGTATATCCATTAGAAATAATAACAGAGAACACAACCTATCCAAAAAGACAAACCAATAAATCACTGACTGACTCTAATAAGATGTCAATATGTGAGTTCTCAAAGAATTCAAAATAGCAGTTTTAAGGAAACTTAGTGATCTCCAGAAATTGACCACAAAAATGTAACAAAAAGATTTTAAATAATTTTAAAAATGAAACAGAAATCTTAAAATTGAGAAACATTTGCTGAACTAACAAATTCATTAGAGGGTCTCGACAACAGAATGGGTCAAGCAGAGGAAAGAATTAGTGAGCTCAAAAATAGGCTATTTGAAAATACCTAATTAGATGAGAAAAAAAAATGGAAAGAAATGAAAATCACCTACAAGAAATAGAAAATTATCTCAAAAAACCAAATCTAAAAATTACTGGTGTTCAAGAGGAAATGAGTAAGAACAAGTGGTAGAAAGATTATCCAAAGAAATAATAACAGAAAACTTTCCATCTTTTCTAATTCAGTATTTATATGGAAATAAAAAAAAAGAAAAGAAAAAGAAAACTTTACAAAACTTGAAATAAATATCCAGAAATAGTAAGATCTTAGAACACCAAAATATTCAACCCTAGTAAGACTACTCAAGGCATATAATAATCAAACTCTCAAAGGTCAAAGACAAAGGGAGAATCCTAAAAGCAGCAACAATAAAGAAACAAATAACATATAAAGGAGCTCCAATTTATCTGGCAACAAACTTCTCAAGAAAAACCACACAGGCCAGGAAGGAACCGAACATTTCAAAGTGCTAAAAGGACAAAAAAACAAAAACAAAAACAAAACCCTGCCATCTAAAAATCAGCAAAGCTCCTTCAACTATAAAGAAGACAGAAAGCCTTTCCCACGCAAACAAAAACTGGGAGAAGTTACCATCACCAGAACCATCTTACAAGAAATGCTAAAGAGAGTTCTTCAATCAGGAAGGTGAAACACTAATGTGCAAATAAAAAACATTTGAAGGTATAAAAATCACTGGTGAAATTAAGAACATGGACAACCCTAGAAGACTCCAGTAATGTAACTGTATTGTGTGATAACTCTAATATGAAGACTAAAAGACAAATCTAACAAAAACAATAATAGCTATAGCAACCTGTTAAGAGATAGGCAATACAAAAATACATAAATAGGTGGGGCACAATGGCTCGCGCCTGTAATCCCAACACTTTGGGTGGCTGAGGAGGGTGGATCATTTGAGGTCAGGAGTTAGAGACCAGCCTGACCAACATGGGGAAACCCTATCTCTATGAAAATGACAAAAATTAGCTGGGCATGGTGGTGGGCACCTGTAATCCCAGGTACTTGAGAGGCCGAGGCAGGAGAATCTCTTGAACCCAGGAGGTGAAGGTTGCAGTGAGCCAAGACTGCACCACTGCACTCCAGCCTGAGTAACAGAGTAAGACTCTGTCTCAAAACAACAAACAAACAAAATTCCAAAAATATGTAAATAGAGACAACAAAAAGGCAAAATGTGGGAGAAAGAGTTATCATGTAGGGCATTTTGTTTTGTATTTTCCTTGTTTCTATTCCTTTCTTTGTGACCTAAGGTAAGTTGTCATCTCTTTAAAATAATTTGTTTTATCTATACGATGTAAGATTCATGGTAACTACCATGCAAAAACCTATATTTACTAAAAAGCAAAAATTAAAACATACTACCAGAGAAAATCACTTAACCACAAAGAAAGACAGAAAGGACCATAGGAGTTACAAAACAACCAGAAAACAAGCAACAAAATGGCAGTTGTAAGTCTTTACCTACCAATAACAACACTGAATGTACATGCACTTAACTTTCCAATTAAAAGGCACAGATTATAAAGAAACATGGCCCAACATATGCTGCCTATAAAAAAAATCACTTCAACTATAAAGACACACATAGACTGAAAGTGTAGGAATGGGAAAGACATGCCATGCAACTAGAAGCCAAAAAAGAACAAGGGTGGCTACATTTATATTAAATAAACTGAAGTCAATTCCACTACTGGGTAAATATTCACAAGAAAAAAATCAATATATCAAAGAGATAGCTACACTCTCATGTTTATTAATACACTATTCACAATAGCTAAAATATGGACTCAATCTAAGTGCACATCAATGATGAATGTGTAAAGAAAATGTATATTCACAATGGAATATCATTCAGACAAAAATGAATGAAATCCTGTCACTGTCACAAGATGGATGGAATTAGAGGTCATTATGTTAAGTAAAATAAGTCAAGCACAGAAAGACAAATACTGTGTTTGACAGATCAGTAGGGTGATTACAGTTAACCATAATCTATTGTGTATTTCAAAATAACTAGAAAAAAATAATTTAAATGTTTTAGCATAAAGAAAAGAAGTATTTATGGTGATGGCTACCCCAATTCCCTTGATTTGATCTTCATACATTACATGAATGCATCAAACTATAACAGGTACACCAAAAATATGTACATTTATCAATAAAAAACAATTTTATGAGAGCAATTTCAACACAAGCAGTCTAGACTTGAGGCCACATTCTTTCTTAACATCCATCTTATTATAAATACTCTATCTGGTTACAAATAAAACAATTATACGTGTTTAAAGAAACAATTGGATTTTTTAATGACCAGACAACAAGAGACTAACAAAAGTGATCAAGTATATTAGGTAAAGGACAATACAAAAATAAAACTGACCTCTACCTTGTATTACACACGGAAAAGTCAGTTCTAGGAGGACTGGGAATATAAATGTGAAAGTAAAATAATAAAATTTCTGCCAGGTGCAGTGGCTTACGCCTGTAATCCCAGCACTTTGGGAGGCCAAGGCGGGCAGAGGATGAGGTCAAGAGATAGAGATCATCCTGGCCAACATGGTGAAACCCCGTCTCTACTAAAAAAATACAAAAATTAGCTGGGCATGGTGGCGCATGCCTATAGTCCCAGCTACTTGGGAGGCTGAGGCAGGAGAATTGCTTGAACCCGGGAGGCGGAGGTTGCAGTGAGCCGAGATTGCGCCACTGCACTCCAGCCTGGCGCCCGGCGACAAAGCGAGACTCTGTCTCAAAGAAAAAAAAAAAAGATAATAAAATTTCTGAAAGATAACATAAAGGAATGTCTTCATGACCAAAGAGTAACAAAAGATTTTTTTAGACAGGATAGAGAAAGCATTAACTACAAAGGAAGAGATTATTAAAATGAACTACATTAAAATTAAAACCTCTGGCCAGGCATGGTGACTCACGCCTATAATCCCAGCACTTTGGGAGACTGAGGTGGGTGGATCACAAAGTCAGGAGTTCAAGACCAGCCTGGCCAACATGGTGAAACCCTGTTTCTACTAAAAATACAAAAATTAGCCAGGTGTGGTGGCACATGCCTGTAAATCCAGCTACTCAGGACCCAGGAGGCAGAGGTTGTAGTGAGCCGAGATTGTGCCACTGCATTCCAGCCTGGGCAACAGAGCAACACTCCATCTCAAAAAAAAAAAAAAAATTAAAACCTCTATTTATCAAAAGATACCAAAGAATGAAAGAGCAAGCCATAGAGTAGAAAGACTAGAAAGATATTTGCATGAAAATATATTAGTAATAAACATAACTGACAAAGGGCTTGTATCTAGAATACATAAAGAACTCCTACAATTCAGTAAGAAAAAGACATACTCCAATAGCTAACAGGCAAAAGATCTGAACTGGTATTTCACAAAAGAAAATAACCAAATAGCCATTAAACCTATGAAATGATGTTTGACATCTTTAGTCATCAGGAAAAATGTAAATTTGAAACTGCAATGAGATACATCCATCAGAAAGACTAACACTAAAAAAAAAACTAATAATACCATATGTCAATGAAAAAATGGAACAACTGAAAGCAGTCTGAAAAAGTGAAACCAGCCAAACACAAAAGAATATTTTGTTTTTCGATACAGAGTCGTTCTCTGTTGCCCAGGCTGGAGTGTAATGGTGCAATCTCAACTCACTGCAACCTCCACCTCCCAGATTCAAGAGATTCTCCTACCTCTGCCTCCCAAGTATCTGGGATTATAGGCATGTGCCACCACACCCAGCCAATTTTTGAATTTTTAGTAGAGATGAGGTTTCACCATGTTGGCCAGGCTGGTCTCAAACTCCCGACCTCAAGTGATCCACTCACCTCGGCCTCCCAAAGTGCTGGGATTACTGGTGTGAGCCACCACACCTGTGTATTATTTTATTCCACAGCATTCAAAAAGTGAAAAACTAATTTATATGTTAGTAGTTAGTAATTAACTCTGGAGGATAAAAGTAACTGAAAAGGAGATATAAGGGAAATCTTTGGGTGACAGTAATATTCTATTGCTCCTCTAAATGATGGTTACAGAAATGTGTTCAACTGTGAAAATTCAATGAGCTGTACATTTGAATCAGGCACTTTCCTGATTCAAATTGAATACACGCTGTATTTCAATTTAAACTTTACATTTTTAAAAAACACAGAATACAAAGTAAAAAGAATGAGAACAAAATAAAGTCATTTTCAGATACACAAAAATTAAGAGATCATACCAAAAGACTTCACTAAATGAACACTGAAAGATGAAAAAAGCAAAATGAACCTAGACTGTAGCGTAAAGGTATAGAAAGATGAGGCCATGCAGGTAGGTAGGAGCCAAAGTATGTAAGTCCAGCATGCTAAGCCAAGGAATCAGAGGCTCCACAGGGATTCAGGGAGGTTCTAAAAAGCAAAGTGATTTGATCAGGCATGTTCATATTATTCTGCCCTTCTCCTTCATGTGTTTGCTGCTTTAAGTTATCATTCAAGTATCATTTTCACTCCAATCTCACTGTGATCTACCCTTTTGAATTTCTAAACCACTTCTTAAAGATGGAGTGTTAGAGCCTAGGTCTCCACTGGCTACTTTACAGTAGATTAGACAACTGAAGTAGCAAATTAACTCAAATTAACTAGTATCTTCCATTGATAGAGTACTGTTTAAAAAATTTTTAAGTTGGGCCAGGGACTGTTTCCCACCTGTAATCCCATCACTTTGGGAAGCCAAGGCAGGCAGATCTCTTGAGTCCAGAAGTTCGAGAACAGGCTAGCCAATGTGGTGAAACTCCATCTCTACTAAAAATATAAAAATTAGCCAGGCATAGCAGCAGGTGCCTAAAACCCAGCTACACAGGAGGCTAAGGCATAAGAATCACTTGAATCTGGCAGGGCACAGCAGCTCACGCCTGTAATCCCAGCACTTTGGGAGGCCGAGGTGGGCGGATCACGAGGTCAAGAGATCGAGACCATCCTGGTCAACGTGGTGAAACCCCGTCTCTACTAAAAATATAAAAATTAGCCAGGCATGGTGGCACAAGCCTGTGGCCCCAGCTACTTGGGAGGCTGAGGCAGAAGAATCACTTGAATCCAGGAGGCGGAGGTTGCAGTGAGCCAAGATTGTACCACTGCACTCCAGCCTGGTGACAGAGCAAGACTCCATCTCAAAAAAATAAAAAAAAAGAATCACTTGAACCTGGGAGGTGGAGGCTGCAGTGAGCTGAGAGCACACCACTGCGCTCCAGCCTAGGCAACAGAGCAAGACTCTGCCTCAAAAAAATAAAAAATTTAAAAATAAATAGGTTGTTTATAGGGTAAAAAGAGGTGAAGTTAAAAAATAAAAACAACAGATAGCAGATGAAGGAAAGAGCTGGTGAGAAAAGCAAATCTATGTTTAATTTTGCTAATTTCTCCTTTGCTGTTATGTTTCCAGAAAAAAATCAATCACATGAAAGGTACATAAGATGGGTGTGATATAAGATTTTAAAAATGTTTATATCAACATATATACTACTCTGTTTTGTGAGGGACTAATAAAATAATTGGTTTCAATGTATTTTTTGTTTAAGAGATGGGGTCTCACTCTTGCCACTGAAGGCTCACTGAAGTCCAGTGGTATAATCACAGATCATCGTAGTCTCAAATCCCTGGGCTCAAGTGACCCTCTCACCTTAGCCTCACAAGAAGTTGGACTACAGGCACACACCACAACACCCAGCTTTTTTCTTTCTTTTACTTTTTTTTCTTGTAGAGAGAGTGTCTCACTATGCTGGGCAGGCCAGTTTCAAACTCCTGGCTTCAAGGGATCCTTCTGCCTCAGCCTCTCAAAGTGCTGAGATTACAGGTATAAGCCACCACGCCAGCCAACAGTTTAAATTTCTTAAACAAAATCAACCATTTAAAAATTTACATCAGTGAAAAACTAAAATATTTGCTTTATTTAAAATACCTGGAAGGTTTCCATTGTGGTCCACATCTTCTATGTTACAACCCCATTTAACAAGAAGTTGCAAGCAGCCAAGCCGCCCATGAAAAGCTGCATAATGTACAGGTCTCCATTCTCTCTTATCAGTCACACTGGGGTCCTAGAGGTAACATTCACAAGGGCTCAATTTCTCTCCATTTTGTAGGGAAAACACTAAGCCTATCAACTTAATTCTGTAAATAAGAATTGGAGGCTGTTCTTAATACAAGAAGGCAAACACTTAATATAATAGAAAAATGTACTGCAACCGCTAATTTGAATATATGAGCTAATAAAATACTAGTGAAATTTTATAAAACAGGCTTTTCAAAACAACAAGTCACATAAAATAGTTTTTAAAAAGGAACTTGCCATCTAACCAGTCACAGATTCCTGACCAATAAAATGAAAGGCATAAACTGAATTATCAAATAGTATCACTGATAATATAAACAGAGTTAACAAAAATTTTTAATAACTTTTCACTTTTTCTCAAACTATAGAAACACCAACTCTCACTACAATGTCTTCAATATTTAGAGTTCTCTTCTTCTAAGTTATTTTTTACAACCACTACGTAATAAAATTAAATATTGCAATAAACAAACTTTCTGAAGAAATAAATCACTTTCTAAATCAGTACAAAAGAGTTTTAAAACAAACACATAGGTAGACACACAAAAATTCATAAAGATTTCCAATCATCTGGTTAAGATTTGTTTACTCGTCCTCTTTCTTTCTCTCTTTCATTCTTTTTTCTTTCTTTCACTCTTTCTTTCTTCTTTTCTCTTTTTAAAATAAAAAAATTAAAAACTCTTCCTCTTTCTTTCATTCTTTTTTCTTTCTTTCACTCTTTCTTTCTTCTTTTCTCTCTTTTTAAAAAAATAATAATAAAAAAATTAAAAACTCTTCCTCTTTCTCTCTTTCATTCTTTTTTCTTTCTTTCACTCTTTCTTCTTTTCTCTTTTTTAAAAAAAATAATAAAAAAATTAAAAACTCTTCCTCTTTCTCTCTTTCATTCTTTTTTTTTCTTTTTCACTCTTTTTCTTTTCTCTCTTTTTAAAAAAAAATTTTAAAAATAAAAAAATAAAATAAATAAAAAAATAAAAGATTTGTTTAAAGCTTTGTAGCCTAACCAGTTAAACTCTGAATTGGCATGAGGAACCCAAAACCTCTGAAGTATTTTGTAATACAAATTGGTTTTGGAGGGGAGATGAGATTTGTCTGAATTATTGCTTCTATGTTTAAAGATAGAAAAGCTAGAGTGAAAAATTAAAATAGTTTCCCAAAGTCATATAGAAGATTTAAAAAGGCAGGAAGAGATAACTAGACTACCAAATGCTATTCCATCTATATGATCATACATTAGCACGTTAACAGGAATCACTCACCACTCCACTTCGGAGCATTATTTGTAATGTGAAAGAATGTCCATGAGTTGCAGCAAGATGTAAAGGAGTGCATCCCCGGTCATCCTGGGCTGTCAGATTTGCTCCATTCATTAGAAGAGCCTAAAAATAGAGAAACAGGAATGACTTTATATGAGTATAGATGTTACACCATAAATGCAGATGCAGATTATACAAAAGCAAGAAATTTAGTAATCTATAGCTAAGTTATTATGTATGCTCTTACATATCTGCCACAGGCAAACCATAAGAAATTCTTAGCTAATGCTAAGAAAATGTTTGAGGTCTTTTTTAACATTGCCTAGATGACATTTATAATATTGATTTTCCATTTTGATTTTAGCACGTACATATAATTTATAAGACACGTCTTTCACAAGCACAGATAAATAGCCACTAAGTTAAATTCTTTAGTGCTAACCTAATAAAACTGAAATTTAAACTTTCACTAATTCAAAAGCAGAATCCTCTGTTAACAGAGTTTTGGACTCAATAAAACAATTAATTATTAAAGTGACAAGTTCTGAGCTCCAAATGAAGTTTCTAACTACATCTAAAGAGGTTCTATCTGAATTTGCAATTGGCCCAGTTTCTACATATGGGTGATACCATATACAGAGTAATTGGCTTGAAAGAGTTATTAGTCCCAGCCAAGAGCAGTTGCTTATGCCTGTAATCCTGGCATTTTTGCAGGCCAAGGTGGAAGCACCACTTGAGCCCAGGATTTTGAGACTCTTCTTTACACTTTACTATTCCTGTAATCTTTTTCTCCAGCCCCCTTTTTAACTGCCTGGACCTTCTCTACCCAGATGACCTACAGACACATTAAACTCAACATCTTTCCTTCCAATCTTCCTTGCTTTTCCGATTTCCCTACTCATTCCATCATAATTATCTGTTCTTCTGACTCAAAATGTGAATTTTCACTATACTCTGTCAATGTTTGCTTTGCAAGACGTCTTGGCTCATTGTCTTTCTTTCCCTCTGCTACCACCTAATTTTACCCTCTCTAGTTTGTGATTACAGCAAAAATTCTCTATTTGATCTTCCTGTCTTCAAACTCTTCCTTTGTCCTAGTAATCCTGGACACACTTTGCTAGAATAATTCCCTAAAATACGATTTTCATTATCTCATTCCCCTGTTAATGTCCATGTGGATGTTTATGTATATTTATGTGTATGTATAAATATATATATACAACATATTCTCATATACACAAACACATATATAATGTATATAAAAACTCTCTTTTCTCAGCCAGGTGCAGTGGCACATATTTGTAATCCCAGCATTTTGGGAAGCCAAGGCAGGAGGATCACTTAAGCCAAGGAGTTCAAGACCAGCCTAGAGAATATAGGAAGACCTGCACCCCCCCGCCACAACCAACATTAGCCAGGCATGGTGGTGAATGTCAGTGGTCTCAGCTACTTGGGAGGCTGAAGTGGGAGGATTGCTTGGGCCCAGGAGGTTGATGCTACAGTGAGTCATGACCACAGCACTGCACTCCAGCCAGGGTGACAGAGCAAGACTCTGTCTCAAAAAACAAAAACAAAAACAAAACCTCCCTTTTATCTCCAGGTATTCACAGGTTTGGTGAAGGGAGGGGAGAAAGGACTCTCTTTCCTACATAAATGAATCCAAAATCTTCATTCTGTTTCTGAGGCACTTTACAAAAGTAGTCTACCAAATCGTAGTTCTTAACAGTCCACACCACAAATTATCTATAGTCAATCAAACTCCTATAATGGTATATTCCCTGAACACATCACAATTTTCCAATTTAGGAGCTTCTTACAGAAGAATAGCATAGAGAGTAATAGGACAAGCCTAGGTTCAAATCCTGGCTCTGTCACTTGCTTAAGCAAAATACTTAACACTCTGAATCTGTTTTGTAACCTATAAAAAAGGGAACTCATGGAACTGTTTGTGTTGAATGAAAGGAAGAGAGACTGATATATACATGAGAGACTGACTGACACACCATAAAAGTTCAGTGAGTGATAATCATTATTTTTATGTGCTCCTAACATATTCCTTGCCTCTATAATGCTTCCTTATTATTTACCTCTTTAAAATCAACCCACTCTTTTGGACTTAGCTGATATTTTATTTCCTCCATTTATGATCCTTCTACCTCCTCCTAAATTACACAATTCTTCTCATCTGTATTTTTTCATTAGAACCTTAATCATAGTCTTTGCTTTGTATTGTTTCGTAACTCACTGAGTAGAGCTCCTGTCCCTTCAAACAGAATCACAGGCTTCTTCCAGTCAAGGACTGTGATGTGGATTGGCTGTGTCCCAATCTCAAATCTCATTTGAATTGTAGTTCCCATAAGCTCCACAGGTCATGTGAGGGATCCGGTGGGAGATAACTGAATCATGGCGGTGGTTACCCCCATACAGTTCTCATGATAGTGACTGCATTCTCACGAGATCTGATGGTCTTATAAGCAGCTTTCCCCCTTTGCTCAACACTGCGCTCTCTCCTGCTACCCTGTGAAGAAGGATATGTTTGCTTCCCCTTCCACCATGATTCTAAGTTTCCTGAGGCCTTCCCAGCCATGTGGAACTATGCGTCAATTAAACCTTTTTTCTTTAAAAATTACCCAGGCTCAGGTATTTATTCATAGCAGCATGAGAACTAATACCAATGTTTACTTATATGACTCTATATTCTTCTAAATTCCAGTCTATTTTAATACACTGAATAAATACAATTATTCTAATAAACCAGATCCCACCAAATATTAATGTGTCACCTTGGCCAGGCAATACATTACATAAGAAATTTTAGGCACGGCAAGTGTCTTAGTATGTTCAGACTGCTATAACAAAATTTCATAAACCGGGGGGCATATAAACAACAGAAATTTATTTCTCATAGTTCTGGAGGCTGGAAAGTCTAAGATTAAGGTAGGGCAGATTCTGTGTCTGGTGAGGACTAATTCTACGTATATAGTGCCTTCTCACAGCATCCTCATATGGTGGAAGAGGCTAGCAAGCTAGCTCTCTGAGGTCTCCTTCCTAAGGACATTTATCCCATTTATGAGGGCAAACCCCTCATGACCTAATAACCTCCCAAAAGGCCCACCTCTTAATATCATCATCTTAGGGTTCAGATATCAACATATTTATTTTGGAGGACACAAACATTCAGACCACAGCAGCAAGCTATAAAAGAGATAATCTGGTTATGACAGTGAGATTTCTCAAAACAACCCAGACAGTTAACTACTTCAAAGATAAAAGAATTTCTGGTTTCATACCATTTGTTTAAGTGGATACTTAGTATCAGAATATCTGAGTTATGGAATCCAGTAAGCTCTTGTTTAGAACATAAAACTAAATCTGTTGGATCAAATAATTAGAATAATAGCAATAGCATAACAAAACTATCTTAAAGTAATTAAACTTACTGAAAAAAGTAATGTTATTATTACCTGTATACAAGCATCCTGACCCCTGATTGCAGCTATGTGAGATGCTGTCCAGCCTCTTGCTGTTACATGTGTGATATCAGCTCCATGCCAGAGCAGCCAATGAAGACACTAAGAAAACAACCATGTTAACAAGTGATAAGGTAGATGTTTTTAACATTTTTATCTTTTTTTTCTTTTTAAGACAAAGTCTCACTCTGTCACCCAGGCTGGAGTGCAATGGTGCTATCAGGGCTCACTGCAACCTCTGCCTCCTGAGTTCAAGCAATTCTCTTGTCTCAGCCTCCCGAGCAGCTGGGATTACAGGTGCACACCGCCACACCCAGCTAATTTTTGTATTTTTAGTAGAGACGGGTTTTCACTGTGTTTCCCCAGGCTGATCTTGAACTCCTGAGCTCAGGCAATCCACTCACCTCGGCCTCCCAAAGTGCTAGGATTACAGGTGTAAGCCACTATGCCTGGCCTGACATTTTTATCTTTTAAATTTGTTCTGTTATCATAAAATTTCCACTGTAGCCCAAGAAGTATCGTAAGTGAATGAGAGATCTATGTATAAGAAAAACAAAAGCACAAGCACACAGCAACCAACATTTGGCCTCACTCTTGGGTAAGTAATAGTGGTGGGAACTGTGGCAAACTGGAGACCACATTTCTTGACTGTAAGG
Organism: Cacajao melanocephalus; assembly: GCA_963573385.1. Classification (NCBI taxonomy): domain Eukaryota; kingdom Metazoa; phylum Chordata; class Mammalia; order Primates; family Pitheciidae; genus Cacajao; species Cacajao melanocephalus. The sequence goes on along the minus strand of CAUYLG010052616.1, from coordinate 6,457 downwards.
TGTAGACAATACTCAATTAAAGTCAGTGGTTGCTATGAGTGAAATGTTGATCCAATGTTTGTAAATATTCTGTTTGACCAATACTGTGCAGGCCAAAGATAAAACATCTGAGAGTGAAATTCACTCAAAGGCTGCCAGTTTTCAATCTCGAATATAGATCTTTTAATGGGTCCAGAGCTTTTGCATCAGAGCAAACATTGTTATTCTAGCGATACTCTAAAAAACAAATGGTTTAAAAAAAAGAGAAAGAAGTCAAATGTATCTTTAAGATTTTTAAAAATTAACCTAAATCTCAATATAATACAGTACTCAAAGATCTGTACCTCATATGATGTTACTGTCTTTATATGTTCAAGTTTGTATATGCTACCACCTCTTTCTTTTTAAAGGAATGGATCATATCATTGAGAACACTGTCATGTAAGTAATAATCATATTATTTGTTAAAAAGGCTTATCAAGTAAATATCATTTGCCTGTCACAGAGTCTAAGGACAATAAAATATTTTTAAAACCTCAATCTTAATAGTAATCACATTAAGTCATTCATTTATTCAACAGTATTTATGGAAAGCCTATTATGTGCATTGTTCAGGTACTAGAGAATAAAGCCACTGTCAACATTCATGTACTGGTTTTACATTTGTTTTGGGTGCATATGTAGAAGTGAGATTGGTAGGGCATAAAATAAGTAGATACGTAACTTTATTTTAAAAACTACCAAACTGTTTACTGACATGGCTGTACCTGTTTACATTCCTGACAGCAATGTATGGGAGTTCCAGTTTCTCAACATCCTTGTATTATCATATTTTTTGTTTTTTTATTTTTCTGCCTATTCTTACAGGTATGTACTGGCATCTCACTGTGGTTTTAATTTGTATTTGCCTAATGGCTAATGATGTTGAATATCTTTTCATATGCTTAAGTGCCATCAATATGTACTCTTTGAGAAACTGTCAATTGAAGTCTTTTGCCCATTAAAACTTTCTTTTCTTACTGCTGAGTTCTCAGAGTTCCTTATGTAATCTGTTTACAAGCTCCTAAGTACAGGATTTGCAAAGGTTTTCTTCTCTGTTTCTCTGTAAGTTTTATAAGTTTTACATTTATCTACAATCTGTTTTGAGTAAAATTTTGCATACGGTGCCAAGTATGCCTCAAGGTTCATTTTCTTTTTTTATTTTAGATTCAGAGGGTATATGTGCAAGTTTGTTCAATTCATGGACATACTGCACAATGCTGAGGTTTGGGCTTCCATTGAACCCATCATCCAAATAGTGACCAGGGTACCCAACAGCTGGTTTTTCAACCCTTGCCTCCTTTCCTATCTACTTTTGGAATCCCCAGTGTCTATTGTTCCCATCTCTTTGTCCATGTGTACCCAATATTTAGGTCCCACTTATAAATGAGAATATGTGGTTTTGAGTTTTCTGTTGCTGTGTTAATTTACTTAGGATAAAAGGTTCATTCTCAGCCAGGCATAGTGGCTCATGCCTGTAATCCCAGCACTTTGGGAGGCTGAGGCGGGCAGATCACAAGGTCAGGAGTTCAAAACCAGCCTGGCCAACATGAGAAGCCTTGTCCCTACTAAAAATACAAAAATTAGCTGGGTGTGGTGGTACCCGCCTGCAATCCCAGCTACTCAGGAGGCTGAGGCAGGAGAATCGCTTGAACCCAGGAGGTGGAGGTTGCCGTGAGCTGAGATCGCACCATTGAACTCCATCCTGGGCAACAGAGAGAGGTTCTGTTTCAAAAACAAACAAACAAACAAAAAAGGTTCATTTTCTTAAATATGAATATGTCTAATTGTGCCAACATCATTTAATGAAAATGTATGTGCTCTCCATTGAATTGCAGTTGCATCTTTGCTAAAAATCAGTTGACTGGCTAGGCACAGTGGTTCACACCTTTAATCTCAGCATTTTGGGAGGCTGTGGCAGGTGGATCATTTGAGGACAGGAGTTCAAGACCAGCCTGGCCAACATGGTGAAACACTGTCTCTACTAAAAACATAAAAATTAGCCAGGCATGGTGGTGGGCACCTGTAGTCCCAGCTACTCGGGAGGCTGAGGGAGGAGAATCGCTTGAACCCAGGAGGCAGAGGTTGCAGTGAGCTGAGATCATGCCACCGTACTCCAGCCTGGACAAGACTACCAGACTCCATCACGAAAAGAAAGAAGAGAACCAAACCAGATGGAAATTTGGAGGTGAACAGTATATCTGTAATGAAATGTTTACTAAGGGCCCAATAGCAAATTTCATCTGAAAAAAACTGAAGTCCAATAAAGCATAGTTTTCACCAACTGTTAATTTAGTAATTATTTCTTGCAACCAATACATAAACAAAAAAAATCTTAAGAAAATTCAGAAAGGATAAAAAACTAAAGGTGTTAATGCAGTGCTCAAGTAAAGATTTAGAGCCAGGCGTGGCGGTTCATGTCTGTAATCCCAGCACTTTGAGAGGCTGAAGCAGGCAGATCAGAAGGTCAGGAGTTTGAGACCAGCCTGGCCACCACAGTGAAACCCTGTCTCTACTAAAAATACAAAAATCAGCCAGGTATGGTGGCACACACCTGTAGTCCAGTCCCAGCTACTCAGAAGGCTGAGGCAGGAGAATCCTTTGAACTCAGGAGGCAGAGGTTGCAGTGAGCCAAGACTGTGCCATTGCACTCCAGCCTGGGTGACAGAGCAAGACTCTGTCTCAAAAAAAAAAAAAAAAAAAGATTTAGGAGATGTTCTTTAACTGGGAACAGAGAGAAAGGCACTAAAACCTTTTGGTTTCTATTTATGTTTGTTAAAATTCAACAAACAGGCTGGGGCATGGTGGCTCATGCCTGTAATCCCAGCACTTTGGGAGGCAAAGGTGGGTGGATATTTTGAGGTCAAGAGTGAGAGACCAGCCTGGCCAGCATGGTGAAACCCCATTTCTACCAAAAATACAAAAAATTAGCAGGGCATGGTGGTACATGCACCTGTAGTCCCAGCTACTTGGAAGGCGGAGATGGGAGAATTGCTTGAACCTGGGAGGCAGTGGTTGCAGTGACTGAGATTGCACCACTGCACTCCAGTCTGGCAACAGGGCGAGATCCTGTCTCGAAAAAAAAAACAAAAAAAAAGCCATGTGTGTACCTATGCAACAATCTTACATGTTCTTCACATGTACCCCAAAACCTAAAATACAATAAAAATAAATAATAAAATAATACAAACAAGAAAAAAAATACTATTGAAGTAACTGAATAATTAAAAAGCTGTGTATTAAAGGATAATTATATTTCTAAAACAAAAAAAAACACCCAACATTTCTTGAACATTTAGGTACTGTGCTAGACACTAAAAATATAAACATAAATTTAACTCAACAAATTCAGCAACATGAGAAACATTTATTGTGAACCTACGATGTGACTCCAATATGCCAGACACTATGCTAAGTATTGTGGAAAAAAAAAGAAGAGTAAGACCCAAATGGTATCTTCAAAGAGCTCAAAATCTAATAGCAAATAAAATTTAAAATTATACACATCTTAAAATTTGAAAGATTCAGAGGTAGCGCTAAGGAGTCAGTAACTAATTGGGAAATACTGAGGGGGGAAACAGAAAGCTTTACCGAGTAGGTGATGACTGACCTGGATTTCAACCAGGTAACCAGTGGGGAGAGGTGAGACAGGCAGATGAAACAGCATGTGCCTACTGCCCAAAGTAATTTATAGATTCCATGCTATTCCCAACAAGCTACCATTGACTTTCTTCACAAAATTAGAAAAAACTACTTTAAATTTCATATGGAACCAAAAAGAGCCCATATAGCCAACACAATCCTAAGCAAAAAGAACACAGACCAATGGAACAGAACAGAGTCCTCAGAAATAACACCACACATCTACAACCATCCAATATTTGACAAACCTGACAAAAACAAGCAATGAAGAAAGGATTCCCTAATAAATGGTGCTGGGAAAACTGGCTAGCCGTACGCAGAAAACTGAAACTGGATTCCTTCCTTATACCTTATACAAAAATTAACTCAAGATGGATTAAAGTCTTAAACATAACACCTAACACCACAAAAACCCTAGAAGAAAACCTAGGCAATACCATTCAGGACATAGGCATGGGCAAAGACTTCATAACTAAAACATCAAAAGCAATGCAACAAAAGCCAAAATTGACAAATGGGATCTAATTAAACTAAAGAGCTTCTGCACAGCAAAAGAAACCATCATCAGAGTGAACAGGCAATCTACAGAATGGGAGAAAATTTTTGCTATCTATCCATCTGACAAAGGTCTAATATCCAGAATTTACAAGAAACTTAAACAAATTTACAAGGAAAAACAAAACACTCCATGAAAAGTGGGTGAAGGATATGAACAGACACTTCTCAAAAGAAGACATTTATGCGGCCAACAAACATTGAAAAAAAAGCTCATTACTGGTAATTAGAGAAATGCAAATCAAAACCACAATGAGATACCATCTCACGCCAGTTATAATGGCATTCATTAAAAAGTCAGGAAACAACAGATGCTGGGCTGAAGAGGATGTGGAGAAATAGGAACGCTTTAACACTATTGGTGGGAGTGTAAATTAGTTCAACCACTGTGGAAGACAGTGTGGTGACTCCTCAAGGATCTAGAACCAGAAATACCATTTGACCCAGCAATCCCATTACTGGGTATATACCCAAAGGATTATAATCATTCTACTATAAAGACATGCACACGTATGTTTATTGCAGCACTATTCACAATAGCAAAGACTTAAAATCAACCCAAATGCTCATCAATGATAGACTGGATAAAGAAAATGTGGCACATATACACCATGGAATACTATGCAGCCATAAAAAAGAATAAGTTCATGTCCTTTGCAGGGACATGGATGAAGCTGGAAACCATCACTCTCAGCAAACTAACACAAGAACAGAAAACCAAACACCACAGGTTCTCACTCATAAGTGGGAGTTGAATAACGAGAACACATGGACACAGGGAGGGGAACATCACACACCAAGGCCTGTTCAGGGGTCGGGGGCTGGGGGAGTGAGAGCATTAGGACAAATACCTAATGCATTCGGGGCTTAAAACCTAGAAGATGGGTTGATGGGTGCAGCAAACCACCATGGCACATGTATGCCTACGTAACAAACCTGCACGTTCTGCACATGTATCCCAGAACTTAAAGTATATATTAAAAAAAAAGAAACAGCATGTGCAAAGCCTATGATGATATGGAACAGTAGACTAATTTGGAAAATGATAGTAGTCACCAGTACTATAGCACAAAACAATTATAATGGGAGATGAAGTTAGAGACGTAAGTCTACTATGTTAGATGGCTTGAACTTTATCCTATAGAGGACATAGAGTTACCAGACGGTTTTAAGCAAGGTCTTAAGTAATATCAGATTCTAGTTTTATAGGTGGACCACACAAAAAGGAATGAAATTGATTAGATTTAAGGACATGGGTATGAGGATGAAGAGGACAAATTCAGGAGACAAAGACAGACCTGAATCAACTAACCTGGTGACCAGTTCTCACTGCATCAATGTGTATCATGAACTGTTTCTTCATCTAGACAAATGCTGATAATGTGTTTTGCTTCTGTGAAATATCAAAACAACTCAATGATGATTCAAAGGCTATTGCCCTGGAAAACTAAGAAAGGGAGGGAAAAGTCTAACAGTTTTAGTGTTAGATTAATTGAATTTCAGATGCCACCCAGATATGCATGAGCTATGATCAAGCACCTATTACATAATTCAAAAGTCAGGAGAGAAAGCAAATTAATGAATGATGTAGAAGTGATAAAGCCAAAGAAGTCTAAAAGACTGACTGGAGAAAGTATAAAGTGGGAGAGAAATGTAAACAACACTACATTTACAGGGTAGGAGGAATGAGTGAGGAGTAGCAGCAGACTCACTTAACCAAAGTAGACTAAGTGAAAGTAATAAGAAAAGCTGAAAGGGCATTAGAAATGAGATGAAATAAATGGTATGTCCTGATGTCTATCAGAATATGGCAGAGTAAAGTCAGTACTTACCCCTCCTCTTCAAAATCACCCAAAAGCAAAGAACAATAAAAAAAACCCAGAAAACTCCAATCTTTATAAAACTACGAGACATCTATCACTCAAACTACAAACAGATTTAAAAACTTGCCAAAGTGTAGATCGAACAGGAATGTGGGAGGAAACAGCAAAGAGAAACACCTACTCAGGGATACCAGCTCACAAAGAATCATCAGGCTCCACTGAAAGGCCAAAGCGAAAATCCTTTGTTTATTGTTACGTTTTTTATTTTTTGTTTTTTTTTTTTAAAGATGGGGTTTCACCATGATGGCCAGTCTGGTCTTGAACTCCTGACCTCAGGTTATCCACCCACCTTGGCCTCCCGAAGTGCTAGGATTACAGGCGTGAGCCACCGCACCCAGCAACCTTCTATTTTTATATAT
>CAUYLG010052614.1:0-19520 GCA_963573385.1 Cacajao melanocephalus | reverse complement strand
TTTTAGAAGCCTGGGTGCTCCCAGTGGTAGAACTAGTTTTCTGAATCTGTTGGATGTTATTGATACACACAAGGGGGCAGTGTCTTCTAGAGCATGTTTAGTTTGTAGTGTTTATAGCTTTGGTAGTTCTTTTTGTGTTGGATAAAGACCACCATAAAAAAATTTTTGCATTGTACCCGAAATTATATTAGTCTATTCTTGGGGAACACAGTAATTTAGGGGATAGCATATTCTTATAGCACAAAATACAGATTAAATTAAATTGCATCAGTGTCTCTATATTTATTGCCTCATAATGAAACAGGAATGCAATAGTTTCCTTTGAAAAGAATGATACAGTGCTGAGACGAGACTACCAGGTATTAAATACATGAATATTATTTATTTCTTGACTTTATAACACGTCATGTATTCAAACTTTTCTATGAATTTTGCAGAAAGTTTTGCATTTGCTTTAATTATTCAAAGTAAATACTTGAGGAGTTTAATATGGTTCATTTTATAGGAAAATGAAGCAATTCAAGTATACACATCTTTAATAATTTGTTTAGGGTTATAAAAATGAGAAGATGGAATTCAAAAGATATTTTTCCATTTTTGTTTGATCAAAGTATAAAGTCTCAGACAATTTTACATATTTACTATATAATATACTTTATATGCATTTCTTTCAACATTCTTGTGAATAAGTCTGTGTGTACCAGTTTTTTTTTTGTTTTTTTTTTTTTTGAGATGGAGTCTCACTCTGTTACCCAGACTGAAGTGCAGTGGTGCGATCTCTGCTGACTGCAGCCTCCGCCTCCCAGGCTGAAGTGGTTCTCCTGCCTCAGCCTCCCGAATAGCTAGGATTACAGGCACATGCCACCACACCTGGCTAATTTTTGTATTTTTAGTAGAGACAGTGTTTCACTATGTTGGCCAGGCTGGTCTCAGACTCCTGAGCTCAAGCCATCCACCCACCTCAGCCTTCCAAAGTTCTGGGATTACAGGTGTGAGCCACTGCGCCTGGCCAGTGTGTGTGCCAAATCTATGCAGAGAGAAACTGAGACAGGATGACATTGAATGGAATAAGAGCTTCTGATGAATTTGAGGATTTGTAGAGACTGAAAACAAGGGCTTAGTACTCTCCCTGACTTGACATTATAATCTCCTTTCCTTGAAACCCTAGGCTACTGTGGCACTACACTTCACTGGTTCTCCACTTAACCTTTCTTACTTCGTTTTCTTCCTGAGTGCCTCCAGATGTGGCCTAGGAATCCTTTTAAACACAGTGCTCTAGGCAGAAACCTGGGAGACGGAAGTTGCAGTGAGCTGAGATCATACCACTGCACGTCACTGCCACCACAGTCAAGATAGAGAACATTTCTATCACCCCAAGAAAGTTCTTTATGCCCCTTTGGAGTCAGTCCCTGTCCCCCAGTCCTGGGCAGCTACTTACTGGCTTTCTATCACTATAGATTAGTTTTACCTTTTCCAGAATTTTATATATGTGAATGCATATTTGCATTTACTTCACTTAGCATAGTGTTTCTTTCTTTCTTTTTTTTTTTTTTTTTTTGAGATGGAGTCTCACTCTTGTTACCCTGGCTGGAGTGTATGGCCAGTCTCTGCTCACTGCAACCTCTGCCTCCAGGTTCAAGCAATTCTCCTGTCTCAGCCTCCCGAGTAGCTGGGATTACAGGCCTGCACCACCATGCCTGGCTAATTTTGTATTTTTAGTAGAGATGGGGTTTCCCCCTGTTGGTCAGGCTGGTCTCAAACTCCTGACCTCAGGTGATCCACCCACCTGGGCCTCCCAAAGTGCTGGGATTATAGGCGTGAGCCACCGCGCCTGGCCAGCATAGTGCTTCTAAGATTCATTCTTTTTGTTAAGTGTCAGTATTTTATTTCTTTCTATAGCTGAATAATTTCCATTGCATGATACACCACAATTTCTTTTTATCCATTCAACCACTGTTTGCACATTTGGGTTATTTTCAGTTTTTGGCTATTACAAACAAAATTATTATGAACATTCATAAAGAGAACTTTGTGTGGTCATATGTTCTCATTCCTCTTGAGTAAATACTAGGAGTTATATTGTTGAGTTGTATGGTAAGTATATGTTCCAGTTTATAAGAAAGTGTCAAACTTTTCCAAAGTGGTTGTACCATTTTTGCATTCCTGTCAGTCGTGTGTGACCGTTCAAATTGCTTTAAGTCCTTGCCAACATGCCCTTCTATTGTAGCCGTTTTAGTAGAAGTGTAATGGTTTTTCATTGTGGTTTTGATTCGTATTTCTCTAGGGACTGATGATGTTAAGCATTCCTTCAACTGCTTATTAGCCATTCATGTATTTTTTTTATTATTCACAACTCAGAGATTGTTGTGATATTTGTATATCTTCTTTAGTAAGGATGTTTGTTCAAGTGTTTTGCCTTTTTTTGTGGGCCTGTCTTTTTCTGTTGCATTGTAAGGCTTCTTTCTGTACTCTGGACGTAATTCCTTTGTCAGATAAAGGTTTTGCAAGTATTTTCTTTGAGCCTGTGACTTCCTTTTCATTTTCATCTGGTGACTTTCAGAAGAGCAGAGGTTTTACTTTTGATGAAGTCTAGTTGATCAGTTTTTTCTTTCTGATTCATGTATTTTTGGCCTATTTAAGAAATCTTGGCTATCTTAGGGTTACAAATTTTTGTCTTTTGTTTTCTCTTAGGAGTTTTAGTTTCAGCTTTTTTGTTTGTCTGTTTTTAAACCTGCAGCCGATGTCATACGGTTTTAGCTTTAACATTAGGTTTATAATCAATCCACTTTGACTTCACATTTGTGTGGGGTGTAAGATAAGGGTCGGAGTTTATTTTTTTAGATATGTGAATATCTGATTGTTTCGGTATTGTTTGTTGAAAAGACTCCTTTCCTCTGTTGCATCTGTTTAAAGATGTTAACATCTTTGTAGAGAATTAATTGGACACTTGTTTATTTCTGAACTTTGTCCTATTGACCTATAGGTCCATCCTATGCCAATTGCACCCTGTTTTGATTACTGTAGCTTTATAATAAATTTTGAAACCAGGTAGTGTGTAAGTCTTCCAACTTTATTCTGTATCTTCAAAGTTATTTTGACTCCTCTGGGTCCTTTGCATTTCCATATTAATGTTAATATCAGATTGTTTAAAAGCCTGCTGAAATTTTAAATAAGATTACGTTGAATCTAGAGATCCATTTGGGGAGAATTGCCATCTTAACAACCGTAAATCTTTCAATCCAGGAACAAGGTCTTGTATGAAAATATACAAAGAACTCTTAAAATTCAGCAATTTAAAGTGGACAAAAGATCTGAACAGATATCTTAATCAAAGAAGATATACAGGCTGTAAATTAAGCATGTGAAAAGGTATTTAGCATCATTAAGTATCATTAGGGTACTGCAAATTAAAACAACAGTGAGACACCACTGCACAGCTGTCAGAATGGCTAAAATCCAAAACATTGACAACATTAAAAGAAACACTGAAGGAAGTGGAATAACAGGAACTCTCGCTCATTGCTGGTGGGAATGCAAAATGGTACAGCCACATTGGAAGACAGTTTGGCAGTTTTCTTAAAAAGCTAAATATGGTCTTACCATACATTCCAGCAGTCATGCTCCTAGTGATTTACCTAAGTGAGTTGAAAATTTACATCTACACAAAAAGCTCTACGTGAATGTTTTACAGCAGCTTTATTCATAATTGTCAAAAGTTGGAAGCAATCAAGATGTCTTCAAATAAGTGAATGGATAAACAAATGATGGTACATCCATGCAGTGGAATATTATTCAGCGATACAAAGAAATGAGCTGTCAAACCCAGAAAAGACATGGGGGAGCTTTAAATGCATAAAAGAAGCCAGCCTGTGAAGGCTACATACTGTGTAATTTTAACTATATGACATTCTGGACAAGGCAAAACTATAGAGACAGTAAAAAGATAAGCAATTCTCAGGGGTTCAGGATGGGAAAGGGAGGAAAAATGACTAGATGAAGCACAGGATACTTAGGGCAGTAAAACTATTCTGTACGATAAGGATGGATCCATAACAAAGCCCCCACAACTATGCAGTGCAAGAGAGTCAACTCTAAAGCATGGCATTTAGTTAGTAATATATCAGTATTGGGTCGTCAGCTGTAACACGTGTGCCACACTAAGGCAGAGCTAATCACAGGTGGAAGAGAATGGGATATAATCTGTACTTTCTACTGAATGTTTCCATATGTCTAAAACTTCTCTAAGATAGTTGTATTCATTTTTTAAAAAGGAAAAAGTGATTTTCCAGGATCTCACTGCTAATGGCTTAGCTTTTATTTTTTTATTTTCTCCTTGAACTGAGTAGGATCTGAGTCTGTCAAGTGTTTCACTTTCTGTCTCCTGGTAACTTGCTGTGATTTCAAAAATGTTTGTGCTAAACAACCCATGAAAAAAGCAAATAAAGATATTCCTTCATCTACCCAGACTGAAAGGAAATATGCCACCATAGCAATGTTAATGGAAGCGAGGTTACAGCTGGTTTCTGCCTTCATCTTTGTTTTCTTGTATTTTCCAAATGTTCTCTGTAAAATAAAAAGCCCTTAGCACTAAAACAGTATATATGTATTCTACTCCAGCTTAATTATATTCAGTTAACATAATTGAAGAGATTAAATAAGAAATGTAGCAATAAGACACAGACATTAAGGATCTCTCTGGTTAACTGTAAGTGAAGGACTGCATCACCACAATACTTGATGTAAATGGTCTGATTGGTTAGTGAAAAACTCATCAGTTATTGTGGCTTACAAAGGGATCGATTTTTAAATTTTTACTTATCATTCATTATTATTTATTATGTACCTGCTTACTTGTTTTCTCTTTTAGTTGCTTATTTGCTTATTAGTTACTTTCCTACCATTTTAAAAGAGGAAGATACTATCTAAGTGATTTTGCCAAGTTCTTACATTGTGTTAGTTTAAATTGTTTTAAGATATATGCTTGAAATCACATGTTTGCTCTTGAAATGTGTGCCACTACAGTATGCACTTTGGGGAAATGAATTAGTTTTTTAAAAAGAATTATTTAGATATGGCTTTAGTGATTCCTCAGGACGATAACTGGTAATGTAGCTTATTGTTTTCAGCCAGTTTAAATTGGTCTTGAGACAAACAGAAATTTGTTTCTTAATTACAGGCTCTAGATGACTTTATAGAACACCTCTGGGCTGTTATCAAGTACTTGCCAAAGAAGGATCATTCTACTTGATTGTATAGTTTAGACCCTAAAGGAAAATACGTTTAAATTTAATTTTAACTAGACGATGCCATCTTTATAGACAAACTCTGTTGTGTCTACACTGTCCAGGATGCGTTTTAATGAATAGTATTTGTTTGCTTTATCTGGTCTTAGCCAAATGAGTAAGGACCTGGAGACTGGGCAATTTGAGAAGACATTTAGGAATCACTGGCTTTTCTCTGTTGATGCCACTGTGTAAACTAAGGATGACAGTGGGTAGGGAATGTGTGTGGAATTCCTGTGTGACTCACTGTAACTGTGGTGTGCTGAATGCGTGGTTAAGCTAGTGTCAGCATTGTCTTCCTATAAATTACAGATCCCTTCTGTGAGGAAGACTCCTGCGGACTCATGTATATTTTGAAATAACCTTTAGAGGATATTTTAAAAGTTGATAAAAGAAAGATAACTAATGCATAAGGGGACTTGAAGAAAATCTCCTTCCTCTGTAGGGTAGGATATTTGGGATTATAATTTTCGTTTTCTTTAGGTTGGCTTCTTTTTATTTTTGAGACAGAGTCTCACTCTGTCGCTCAGGCTGGGGTGCAATGGCGCAATCTGGGCTCACTGCAACCTCTGCCTTCCAGGCTCAAGGATTCTCCTGCCTCAGCCTCCCGAGTAGCTGGGATTACAGGCACGCACCACCAAGCCAAACTAATTTTTGTATTTTTAGTAGAGACGGCGTTTCACCATGTTGGTCAGGCTGGTCTCAAACTTCTGGCCTCGGGTGATCCACCCACCTTAGCCTCCCAAAGTGCTGGGATTATACGTGCGAGCCATCGCACCTGGCCAGTTGGTTTTATTTTCAAGTGAATCCAGCAAACACTGTTTTCTTTGACTTACAGTTCCAGTATTACTATAAAATTACTGTACTTTGAGGGTAGTTGTCAGTCTCAAACATATAAAGTAACCAATTTCAGTGACCATTTATCCTTTTAAGAAAACCTGTGAAAATCCAATTTTGTGCAGAAAGTGGGAAATAAATGGGGGCATGTTTGCCTTACAGCACCTTTATTTGATTCATATAAATAGAAAATGGTTTTATTACATGTAAAATCTGATTTAAGTTGGTCAAAATATCATTTTCAGAAAGCATACCTAAAACGTATGTACTCATTGCATAATGAGTACTGAAAGCGAGTACTTATTACATAGAGCAAGGATTCTGTCTGTATACCACAAACAACTTCTAAGAATTTTATTTTATATGTAATGACACAGAAAGTTGTTCCTCAGCGTCCATTTCAACTCCAGTTCCTCAGGAACATTGAGTACAAATCATAATAAGTTTATTGTCTAACTAACGTATAGTAGTTAGGCTAGTTTATTCACTAGTTTAGTTCTGACCTGTTGAGAACAGATAAAGAGAAATGCTATTATATCATCAGATCTTATAGAAAGCAGATAATGGAAATGAAGTATACCTGGCTGACTCCGATGATTTATGTGAAATGCTTGGCTTTGTAATTTTACATTTCTTTCTAGGCTGATGCATTGAGTTTATTTAGTTAGAAATGTATTTCTACAGACCAGTTATCTGTTTTTCTAAATGCTGCTTCACAGTTGTATAGTACTTAAGGTATGTAGCTTTATAGTCAGTCTAAATTGGAATTGGGTTTTTGTTATTGTCGTTTGGTACGCTGATCACTTTATAAATGTTTAACTTTTTGTTTTGAGTTAATTATAGGTTTGCATGCATTTTTAAGACATAGAGAGAGGCCCGGTGTGGTGGCTCATGCTTGTGATTCCAGTTACTTCGGGGGCTGAGGCAGGAGGATCCCTGGAAACCCAGGAGTTCAAAGATGCAGTGAGCTGTGATGGTGCCACTGCACTCCAGCCTGGGTGACAGTGAGACCTCATCTCTACAAAGAAAAAAAAAAAAAGAAATAATACAGAGAAATCTCACATACTGGCCTACAAAGTTTTATTGTGTTTTGCTTTATTGCACGTTGCAGATATTATTGTTTACAAACTGAAGGTTTGTGGGAACCCTGTGTCAAGCAAGTCTTGCGGTGACGTTTTTCTAACATCATGTGCTGACTTTGTGTCTCTGTGTTACATTTTGGTAACAGTATTTTAGATGTTTTCATTATTATATTTGTTATGGCCATCAGTGATATTTGATTGTTACTGTTGTAATTGTTTACAGCCTCACTGATGTGAGAAGGTGAACTTAATAAATGTTGTGCACGTGTAGGTGTTATTTCTTTTGTTTTGAGACAGGGTCTTTCTTTGTTGCCCCCAGGCTGGAGTGCAGTGGCATGATCTCAGCTCACTGCAACCTCCACCTTCTAGGCTCAAGTGATCCTCTCACCTCAGCCTCCCAAGTAGATGGGACTACAGGTACGCACCACTGTACTCAGATAATTTTAAATTTTTTTGTATAGACAAAGACTCACTATGTTGCCCAAGGTAGTCTCAGACTCCTGGGGACTCGAGCAATTCTCCTACCTCAGCCTGCCAAAGTGGTGGGATTACAGGCATGAGCCACTGCGCCCTGCCAATTGTGTGTGTTTTTGACTGTGCCATTCACCATCCATTCCCAACTCACCCCTTCTCCTCAGGCCTGTCTATTACCTGACACACAACAGTATTGAAGTTAGGCTAATTAATAAGCTTGCACTGGCCTGTAAGTGTTCAAGTGAAAGAAAGAGTTACACAGCTCTCACTTTAAATCAAAAGGCAGAAACGACTACCTTTACCGAAAGTCGACCTAAGCTGAAAGATAGGCCTCTTGTGCCAGTTAGCCAAGTTGTGAAAACAAAGGAAAAGTTCTTGAAGGAAATTAAAAGTGCTACTCCAGTGAATACACAAATGATAAGAAAGCAGAATGGCCTTATTGCTGATATGGAGAAAGTTTTAATAGTCTGATTAGAAGATCAAACCACCCACAACATTCCCTTAAAGCAAAACCTAATCCAGAGCAAGGCCCTAGCTCACTTCAGTTTTATGAAGGCTGAGAGAGATGAGGAAGCCGCTGAAGAAAAGTTTGAAGCTAACAGAGGTTGGGTGATGGAGTTTAAGGAAGAAGTCATCTCTATAATATAAAAGTGCAAGGTTGAAGCAGCAAGTGCTAATTTGGAAGCTGCAGCAAGTTATCCAGAAGATCTAGCTAAGATCACTGATGAAGGCGGCTCCACTAAGCAACGGATGTTCAATGTAGAAGAAACAGTTTTTGGTGGAAGAAGATGCCATTTAGGACTTTTCTCCTAGGATGAGAAGTCACTTCCTGGCTTCAAAGCTTCAAAGGACAGTGGACTCACTTCTTAGGGGTAATAGAGCTGGTGACTTTAAATTGAAGCCATTATTTATTTACCCTTACAGAAATGCTAGAGCCCTTAATAATGATGCTCAGTCTACTCTGCCTGTGCTCTGTAAATTGAACAACAAAGCCTGGAAGACAGCACATCTGTTTGCAGCATGGTTTACTGAATAGTTTGAGCCCATTTTAAGTGGAGATCAGCTCAGAAAAAAAAGAATTATTTCAAAATATTACTACTCTTTGACAGTTCACCTCTGGTGGAGATATACAAGGAAAGGAATGTTGTTTTCATGCCTGTTGACACAGCAGTCATTCTGAAGCCTGTGGTTCAAGGAGTGATTTTTGACTTTGAAGTCTTGTTATTTAAGAAATACCTTTTGTAAGACTAAAGCCGCCATAGATAGTGATTCTTCTGATGGATCTGTGCAAAGTAAATTGAAAACTATATGGAAAGGAGTCACCATTCAAGATGCCATTAAGAACATTCATGAGGAGGTCAGAATATCAACATTAACAGGAATTTGGAAGAAACTGATTTCAACCATCTTGGATGACTTTGAGGGGTTCAAGCCTTCAGTGGAGAAAGTAACTGCAAATGTGGCAGAACTAGCAAGAGAACTAGAATTAGAAGTGGAGCCTGAGCTGCGCGCAGTGGCTCATGTGTGAAATCCCTGTAGTCCCTGTGCTTTGGAAGGCTGAGGGTAGTGGATCACCCGAGGTCAGGAGTTCAAGACCAGCCTGGCCAACACAGTGAAACTTCATCTCTACTAAAAATACAAAAATTAGCTGGGTGTGGTAGTGCGCACCTGTAATCCCCGCTACTTGGGAAGTTAAGGCAGGAAAATCACTTGAACCCAGGAGGCGAAGGCTGCAGTGAGCTGAGATTAGTCCATTTCACTCCAGCCAGGGCAACAGAGCAAGACTCTGTCTTAAAAAGAACAGAAAAGGGTTAGAAAGCAGAGCCTGAAAGATGTGACTGAATTGCAGTCTTATCTCATGTGACTGAATTAACAATAGTATCTCATGATAAAAGGTGAACAGGCGAGGAGTTGATTTTTTTTTCTTTTTCTTTTTTTTTTTTTTTTAAAGATGGGGTTTCACCATGATGGCCAAGCTGGTCTTGAACTCCTGACCTCAGGTGATCCACCCACCTTGGCCTCCCAAAGTGCTAGGATTACAGGTGTGAGCCACCCGAGGAGTTGATTTTAATAGATAGCAAAGAAAGTGGTTTCTTGAGATGGGTTCTACTGGTGAAAACTTTGTAAACATTGTTGAAATGACAAAGGATTCAGAACAGTGTATAAACTTAGTTGATAAACCAGCAAAGGGGTTTGAGATGATTGACTCCTCCAGTTTTGAAAGAAGCTCTGGCTGGGCGCGGTGGCTCACGCCTGTAATCCTACCACTTTGGGAGGCCGAGGTGGGTGGATCACCTGAGGTCAGGAGTTCAAGACCAGCCTGGCCATCATGGTGAAACCCCATCTTAAAAAAAAAAAAGAAAGAAAGAAGCTCTGCCGGGGACAAAATGCTACCAAACCGCATCATTTGGTACAGAGAAATCTGCTCTCCAGGCCCCAGTTTTTTCTAAATGAAGAGAATTATAGAACCAATCTCATAGAATTTTATTCTTAACAAAATGAGCAAATTAATAGATTGCGCTTTTGCACTTAATTTAGTAGTGTATTTCATTTATTTTATCTTCATTAAGGCTGTTGGCACAAAACTAGTTTGTTGATTTGGGCAATATAATTCTTCATGTTCATATTTACTTCCTAGATTTTAGAATACTTTATGTTTATGTTCTTTAATGTGCTAAGTAGCCCTGATGAGGACAGTCAACTAAACCATTATGTTGAAGAAGGAGGTATTAACCCAAGTTAACCCACTTTTTTTGTGGCCTTGTGACCACTTCACCAGACGCCTTTTGGCATATGTCTTGTTTATCTCCATTGTAAGATCTTGGCAGGTTTGTAGCCTCTTTCTCACCTAGTAACCTCCAGAGGTGCTTCTGTGCATGTTTGTTAGAAGAGTAAGTGCATACTTAATAATCATAGATTTCATCAGAATTGTGAGTTTATCTGGAAATTTACATCAGTTTTTTTTTTTTTTTTTTTTAAGACGGGGTTTCACTGTGTTGGTCAGGCTGGTCTTGAACTCCCGACCTCAGGTGATCCGCCCGCCTTGGCCTCCAAAGTGCTTGGATTATAGGCGTGAGCCACCACGCCCGGCCTATATCAGTTTTATACTTAGATTTACAATCTGTAGTTATTAAGAAACTAATAGCAAAAAATACTTAACACTTACTATGTGCCAGGTACTGATCTAGTCATTATACAGACCCCTTTAATTGAACAAGTAGGTTGTATTATTCTTGCCAAGTTACAGATGAGAAAACTGGGCCACAGAGAAACTTGCCTTGTGTCAAATAATTAATAAGTGGTAGATTCAGCATTTAAATAGCCACATAGTCTGTCTTTCACCACCATCTTTATAATTTTTGAAATTTTTAATAATAGGATGTATATATGGTATTTATGACTTTTTTTTTTTTTTTTGAGACAAAGTCTAGCTCTGTCTCTCAGGCTGGAGTGCAGTGGTACGATCTCGGCTCCACCTCCCGGGTGCAATCAGTTCTCTTGCCTCAGCCTCCCGAGTAGCTGGGATTACAGGCAACCGCCACCACACCAAGCTAATTTTTATATTTTTTAGTAGAGACGGGGTTTCATTGTGTTGGCCAGGCTAGTCAAGAACTCCTGACCTTGTGATCCAACCCCCTCGGCCTCCCAAAGTGCTGGCATTACAAGCGTGAGCCACCGAGCCCGGCCAGTATTATGACTTTGTAAAGCTCATTTGCTCCCTAATATATGCCATAACTTAGATTACCTAGTCTACTACTTTATAATGAAACCTTGACTTACTACTGTAGAACAAACTTAGAAATTCTTTTGGAAATAAGTAGTTGAAAAAAACATGCAAATATTTATTTAAGTGCCTACTGTGTACCTTACTGTACACCAAGGGGATACGGATATCTGGAAGTTTGTTTTCCTACTTCTGCTGTAAAGCTGGCCCTTTACCAAACTTTACCTATTAATTTCTCCCTCAAATGGTTGTGTATGTTTCTTTCTTTGCAGTGCCTGTTGCATAAAGGCAAACAATTTACAGATGAAAGGTGTATTTGTTATCTTTATTCAGATTCTTGAATTCTAAAGTTTGGTAAGCTGAGATTTGTTTTAGTTTAAAAAAAAAAAAACTGTTTCCCAAAAAAGGAATAAACATTAAGGTGTAAGTATTTGCTGCTTATAGACATCAGAATTATATTTTCCTATTGTGTCTCAACAAGTTTGTTCTAATTCTAAAGTTCTGAACAGATGGTGGTGACAACTTTGTGCTATCTAGATTAAAGAGAAAGTTTCATTTCTTTATACTGTCATTAAAATTGTTCCAACTTTAATTATCGGGTATCTCTGTGAAAAAAATAGATTTAAGCTAACAAAAGTAAGATAGAAATTATTTGTTTGGGGTTTTTTTTTTTTGAGACAGAGTCTTGCTCTATGGCCCAGGCTAGAGTGCAGTGCAGTGGCACGATGATCTTGACTCACTGCAGCCTACACCTCCCAGGTTCAAACAATTCTCATGCCTCAGCCTACCGAGTAGCTGGGACTACAGGCACACATTAGCATACCCAGCTAATTTTTGTATTTTTGGTAGAGACGGGGTTTCGCCATGTTGGGCATGCTGGTCTAGAACTCCTAGACTGCGTTGGCCTCCCAAAGTGCTGGGATTACTGGCATGAGATACCATGCCTGGTTATAAGATGGAAATTATATATATTGTATATGAATTAATTAAATTTATTTCAAAGTCCAGGCCAGCCTTGGTGGCTCACATCTGTAATCTCAGCACTTTGGGAGGCCAAGGTGAGCGGATCACCTGAGGTCAGGAGTTTGAGACTCCTGGCCAACATTGTGAAACCCCATCTCTACTAAAACTTAAAAAATTAGCCAAGCATGGTGATGGGTGTCTGTTATCCCAGCTACTTGGAAGGCTGAGGCAGGAAAATCGCTTGAACCCAGGAAGCGGAGATTGCAGTGAGCTGAGATTGCACCACTGCACTCCAGACTAGGTCACAGAATGAGACTCTGTCCCCCAAAAAAATAAAAATGTAGAGTCCAGAATTTTCTCCAGATGCTTTGAAAAAGCTAGAGATTCTGTATACATAAATGGCTAAAAATTACAGATGTAGAAAAATTAAATACAAGTTTTAAATGTGCATTTAGTAAATCTGGAATTTGAATTTTCTTTTTATTTGCAGCTCAGATCGTCTGATAGAAGAGACAATAAGGTAGGAATGAGATTTTGTTTTGCTTTGTTGGCTTTTGTTTGTTTTCATGTAAATTTAATGAACAGTGTTACAACTCTTTTAGAATTAAAGAAAAATCATTTTAATGAACAGATCAGATTTAACCCTGTATAACTAGAGTTAAGGTTTGTTTATCCTCATTAAAGATGAAATTTTTACTGTGTCCTTCCCTTATAAGAGATATTTGATACCCAAATTATATTTCTATAGTTACTTTAATTAAGCTGTTTTACTTTGGTTAATTTTTCCAATTAATTTATACTTAATATTTTTCTTTTTTTTTTCTTTATTTTTTTTTTTTTTTTTTGGCACTACCTGCCTGCCTAATACTTGATGTTTTTAACCTCAGTCTTTTTATTCTCACTTTTTAAAGGAAAATGATTTTAAGCATAATTTGATAAATAATTTTATGTCATTCATATAGGCTTTCTATTACAGCACCTGCAGAAAATCTACTGCAGTAATAGTTCATAGTATTTGTAATCACATTGAACTAGTTTCTTGCTTAAGTTAAGGGATATTTGTTGTTTTGAACTGCTTAGTTTCAAGGTTTGATGAATTTTAAAATATCTATATTATGATAGTAAAAAAGCAAATTACCTAGGTATAGTCCCTGTACTCTAGAATTCACCAATGTATAAAGCATTGTTTTTCAGGAAAGATAAATCAAAGTACATGACAATAACAAACGTGTATTCTTTTTTTTTGGCGGTGGGGCAGTCTCACTCTGTTGCCCAGGCTGGAATGCAGTGACATGATCTTGGCTCACTGCAACCTCCACCTCCTGGGTTCAAGCAATTCTCCTGCTTCAGCCTTCTGAGCAGCTGGGATTACAGGTGCATGCTACCATGCCCGGCTAATTTTTTGTATTTTTAGTAGTGACGGGGTTTCACCACGTTGGCCAGGCTGGTCTTGAACTCCTGACCTCAGGTGATGTGCCCGCCTTGGCCTCCCAAAGTGCAGGGATTACAGGTGTGAGCCACAGCGCCCAGCCACATTTGTATTCTTACCATGGATGTTGGGCCTCTGCTAAAAGTACTTTGCATGCATTATTTTATTTAATTTTCTCAATAACCCATTAGATAGACACGAATCATTCAGAGCTATCTCCAAAACAAAAAACAAATTAAGTAATTTGCCCATGGTCACATGACTAGTAAATAGTATTAAGGATTCAGATCCTCCAGTCTGAGTCTAACTCTGAAAATAGAGCTCTATCTAAACCACTGCTATATTTACCACACTGTAGAAAGAATACAAGGTTTCGAGTCTGACTTGGTTTGTAACCTGGCAGTGCTATTTATTAGATCTCTGTTCTTTAGATAAGTGACTTTAACTTCTCGGAAACTTCATTTTCTTATCTGTTTAAAAACATAGTATTGATGATAATATCTACCTGTAAGACTGCTAAAGATAATGTGAGGAAAATGCCTGGTCTAATACTAGGTAATCTGTAATGGTAGCCATATTATTAATACCAGTCCTTTTTTAACTTTTTATTTTGATATCATTTGAGGTTTCAGAAAAATTTCAGTAGTGAAAAGAACTCCTATATACCCTTTACCACGCTTTACCCAGCTTCTACAAAGTTTGACATAGGTTGATGTGTCTTTACTCCTAAATATTTCAGTATTAATTTCCTAAATACCTGTTTATTTTGCATGGCTTCATGGAGTCTTTATTCAATGGATTAGAATATTTTCCATCATTAATAATCTTAACACATTATAATCTTTTATGACAATAAGCCATTATTGTGTCTTGAATTTTCGTTTAAATTTTTATGTGCTGTCTTCCATCTGAAGAAAGTTTTCACAGAATTGCCTGATGTTGACCAAAGTATCTTTCTTGTAACTTTTTCCTTTTCATCGGCACATGAGATCTGATCACATTTTGCCAGGAATTCTTAAAGTTTCCTAATGATCCTTTTTCTTTTTTTTTTTTTTATTTCCTTTTTTTTTCTGCCTGGTCTTCTAGGACCAGGCTGCCTTACTTAAGCTTTTACTTCAGAACCAGCCTATTTAAGGGCTGGTAATATGAGTATTAAAACTTGGGGTACCTCATAGGATAGGGACAATTGAGAACCATTGAATTGTTACTGTTATTTTGCTAGTTAAAAAAACATCAGAAGGTCTTTTATTTGAATATTTTCCCTTGTTTCAAAATATGATAGGCATTACAAGAAAAGTTTCACTGAGTATAAAGCTAGGTATGATTTCTTATGAAGAATATAAAATTTGTGTCAAATAATATTTCAAAATTGCTCAACAGCATTTCATTTCCTGTTGCTCTTTATAATGTCAATATGTAAAGCGCTCCTGTGTATTACATATCAAAGTGGACACTGACCCTGCCCTCTAGGACTCTAATGTCCAGAAAGATAAGACTTTGGGAAATGAGTAAGCCTAGAAGTGATAGCAAAAAGATATTTACTTAGAGCCAGGCTTGGTGGCTTATACCTATAACTCCAGCACTTTAGGAGGTAGAGGCAGGAAGATGGCTTGAGCCCAGGAGTTTGAGACCAGCCTGGGCAACATGGGGAGACCCCATCTCTACAGATAATTTAAAAATTAAAAATTAAAATAATAGCCAGGCATGATGGCACATCCCTATCGTCCCAGCTACTCAGGAGGCTGAGGTGGGAGGGTTGCTTGAGCCCAGGAGGTCAAGGCTGCAGTAGCCATGATCACACCACTGCGCTCCAGCCTGGGCAACGGAGTGGGTCCCTGTCTCCAAAAAAAAAAAGGGATATTAACTCAGATCTTTTAAACAGGACATCAAGGTAGCCACATGGAAGAGATTGTAGCATACAAAAAGTGACTTTTTCCCCACTCCCTTAGTCTTTTCTCTCTCTCTCTCTCTCTCTTTCATTTTTGAGACAAGGTCTCGCTCCGTTATTCAGGCTAGAGTGCAGTGGTGTGATCACAGCTCTCTGTACCCTCCCCCTTCTGGGCTCAATTGATCCTCTTATCTCAGCCTCCTGAGTAGCTGGGATGACAGGCACACACCACTATGTCTGGCTAATATTTGTATTTTGGTAAAGATGGGATTTCGCCATGTTGCCCAGGGTGATCTCAAACTTTTGGGCTTGAGTGATCCTCTCACCTTGGCCTCCCAAAGTGCTGGGATTACAGACGTGAGCCACCATACCCAGCCCTCTTAGCCATGTTTAATGAATCTGTGACCTTTGTCGGCCATCTTGGAAATCTGGCATAATGTTGCATAATGTTGGTTCTCAAGTAGAATTTTGGAACATAATTTTTTCATAAATTAAGGGGTGGTTGTATATGCATATTTTATAATATTTTATATTTCTTATCTATTTTTATAATTATAATTCCCTTTCAACAGTTTTTCTCGATTAAGGATATTTTAGTAGCTAACCTCTTTTTAAACTATTTTAAGAAGCTTTTGTAAACTGTGATGTTTCTGTTTATGCCTTATTTTCATTATTTTGAAGCAAACATACGAAGTGGCTTACTGCCTTGTATAAAAAGTTATCAAAGAACAGTGGAGTCATTTGGAAAAAGCACAGTGAGAAAGTAGTGGCTTGGAAAGTGATTTTTTTCCCCTTATTTTCTGGCACGGTGCTTTCTAAGATGATGTTGCTCACTATAGTTTTCTTTGACTGTTAAGGGGATGATGGATCTGGGCAGGCTCATCTTAAATGCTGATTTGTCATCTCTTTTTCCCCTTGAAGCATTGCTATGGCAACAAAAGAAAATATGACTTCACAGAGAGGAATGTTGAAGTCAATTCACAGCAAAATGAACACTTTGGCCAGTATCCTTTTTGAACGTTTGCTGTCTGTGTTTTGAGGGTAGAGGGGAGAAGTGTCTGTGTGTGCTTTTATAGGGGGCAGGTTACCATTACCAGTCGCAGTAGAGCCCATCAGTAGTTGCATAATACGAATATATTGTGCATTCCTACTTTGTGAAAGTTTATGCTATTTAGTACCATTCCTAAAGACTGCACCTCAAAAGTTTCATGCTACTAGATTGAGGGGAAAAATTATAAATGTGAATTTAAAAATTATTCATCAAATTCTTTTACATTTTAGGAAGCTCTTAAAATCATGTTAAAACTCCACAGTATACATTATTCTTACCTAAACATGATAAATCATGTGCCTTTTCTTTTTTATGTTTCCCCTTTAGAGAGTAAGTCAGTAGCAGGTATTTGAAAGGGGGAAGGAAGGAGAAGCCATCCATGTGGATGAGCTATAGCTACCGATAGAGGTTGTGACTCTATGCACAGGTTGAATTCTGGGATACATTCTCCACTTTGTTATAACCTCTACTGTAAAACGTTTCAGTTTTCCGATTTAAATTAGGATTATTAATACTTCCTAGAAACCCACTAGGGAACCAGAAAAGCCTGGCACTCTGAGTCATTTGATTCACCGAACCTCTGAAAAGACAAGCCTTCTAGGCAAAAAAGCTTTCCTGCCCAACTGCCAAATGGGGAGGGACCCAGAATTTTCAAAATTGAGTATCTTGTCGTCCTAGATAAGTTAGGGTCACTTTTAGTTTGATGTGTCTTTGCCTGAAGAAAAGACTCTCCTGATGTGTGCTGTCATTCTCCCGTCTGTTGTGAATTCTGTTCTTACCTTGTCACCCTAAATAAAAAACTGCATGTCCAAAATCACATTTTATATAGAGCTATAAAATTTACAGAGTGCTGTTTTATACATTATCTCATTTTACTAAATTATGAACTCGATTGCCAGCCAGAACAAAAGCTAGTTAGTGAATACAAGAGTTTGTATTTAGTGAAACTTTGAAACTTTGAAATAGAAGAGGGAGTCAAATAACTGGTGATGTAAAACACTGAAGCCTTTTTCAGTTGTTCATTAGAACTTACCACCACTCTTCTTCGTGACCTCTTCTCTACTACTCTGTATGCTTCTCTAAGTTCTCTCTCTCTTTTTTTTTTTTGCATGTATACTTTTTTTTTTTTTTTTTTTTTTCTGAGATGGAGTGTCACTCTGTCACCCAGGCTGGAGTGCAGTGATGTGATCTCAGCTCACTGCAACCTCATCTGCTGGGCTCAAGCAATTCTCCTGCCTCAGCCTCCCGAGTAGCTGGGACTATAGGCACATGCCACCATGCCTGGCTAATTTTTGTATTTTTAGTTGAGACAGGGTTTCACCATATTGGCCAGGCTGGTCTTGAACTCCTGACCTTGTGTTCTGCCCACCTCGGCCTCCCAAAGTGCTGGGATTACAGGCATGAGCCACTGTGCCCCGCCACTCTCCTTTTCTTTTTTTAAGACAGAGTCTCACCCTGTTACCCACCCAGGCGGGAGTACAATGGCACAATCTCAGCTCACTGCAACCTCCAAACTCCCGGGTCCATGCAATCCTCCTGCCTCAGCCTTCCGAGTAGCTGGGACTACAGATGAGTGCCACCACGCCCTGCTAATTTTTGTATATTTTGTAGAGACAGGGTTTCACCATGTTGCACAGGCAGGTCTTGAACTCCAAAGCTCAAGCAATCCTTCAGCCTTGGCCTCCCAAAGTACTAGGATTACAGGTGTGAGCCACCCTGCCCAGCCCAACCCTAAGTTCTCTTAAGGCAAAGCAGTATACTGTAACCTGGCAAAGTGCCTCATACAAATTAGTCACTCAGGAAATTTACAATTATTCCAAAAGAATGTGTGTTCATAAATAAATAAAATCAAACAAAATGGGTGTGGGTTAGTCAGGGCCCCATAGAGAGGTAGTCACAGTAACCTAAGACTGACTTAAGAGAGGAAAAGAAGGACTCAATTTGTTATTGTAACTGTAGAATTCAGGGGTGGAATTTGGCTTAAGGCATGGCTGGATTCAGAAGCTGAGATTTTATGAGCAAGAATCTCCCTTTCCTCTCTCTTTGTTCCTTTTCTTTCCCATCACTTATTTCAGCTTTCCTCTATGTTGGCCTCTTTCTCCAGGCAGCCCTTCTCCGAGGGTGATGAAGATGGCTGTAATAGGGGCTCAAGAATCCCCTCAGAGAAAGGGTGTCTTCTAACAGTTGTCACAACTGTTCCCAAGAGAGCTGTGGCTGCCCAGCATGAGTTACTACCCATTCCTGACTCAGTCACTGGCCAAGGGGAGAGAATATTCTTACTGGCAAATCCTGGGTTTGTATGTATGGCCGAGGAAGAGGTCAGCCCTGCCCTGTTTCATGGACTGAACTCAATTATTATAGACTGAGAAAGAGGGTTTCCTGATGCCAAATAATTGCATTTCAGTGGATTTGTTATCCTTTTATTAAGCAAGAAAATATTAAGCGTTTGCTCTATATGAGATTTTACTTTGTAGAAGTTTTTTGCCATCACTTCAATACATGCTTCCTGTTCTACATGTTAAAAACTGTTTCTGCAAATGGTGCTTTTTTTTTTTTTAATTCAGAAATTCAAAAACACACTAATGGCTACAGTATATAAAGCTCCATTCGGGCCTGGTTAGTACTTGGATGGGAGACTGCCTGGGAATACCGGGTGCTATAGGATTAATGTAAAAAAAAAAAAAAAAAAAAAAAAAAGCACCATTCTAGACATAAAGGGAAATTAAATATTAGTAGAACAAATGGTTCTAATTAAAAAAAATGTAGAAAAAACAATAAAAAACCTCTGTA
>CAUYLG010052613.1:77500-101872 GCA_963573385.1 Cacajao melanocephalus | reverse complement strand
GGTAGCTCCCAGTTTGTGGGCAACAGAAGTTCGTCTGAAATTGCAGCGTCCACTCACTCTCTGTGCTTTCACTGGGAGCTACAATCCTGAGCTGCTGCTAAACGCCATCTTGGATCTCTCTCCGCCCAGTGATGAAGTTTTTTCTGTTTCTTAGTTTTCCTTTGGCGGACGCCCCTTCCCCACAGAGCTGGACCTTCTCGGTTTGGCTCTGCTTGCTGTGAAACGCTCAGTCTTCAGCATTTCCAATTGCTGTTCTCCTTGTGGGGATGGGACCAGCCGAGCCCGACTCAAAGGGCACCCCGTCCCGTATACTCTGCACTGAGAAGTGCTGCGCCGGGGCGCCGGCAAAACAGCCGTGCTGGCCAAAAAAGTTGCGCTGGCGACCCGTGTGGCTGCTCGGCTGGGAATCTCCCAGTCTGTGGGTGACAAAAATTTGTCTGAAAGTGTGGTGTCCACTCGCTCTCTGTGCTTTCACTGGGAGCTACAATCCTGAGCTGCTGTTTATCGGCCATCTTAGATCTCTCTCCAAGACTGCCTTGCTTTTTGTGATGGCATAATAGTCTGTTGTATCACATGTTGTTGATCCATTGATCAGTTGATGGCCACTTGGATGGTTTCTACTCTTTTGGCTTCGTGGATAATGCCGCTTGTGTACAAGTCTTTGTGTGGGCATGCGTCTTCATTTTTCTTAGATTCATTTCTAGTTATGGAACGCTTCTGGGTTATATGATAACAACAATATTCTGAACATTTTGAGGAATTGCCAAACTGGTTTCCAAAGCTGCTGCACTGTTTTACATTCCCACCAGCAATGTGTGAGACTTCCAGTTTTTAAAAGACTCTCATTTACTGTAAAGAAAATGGTGGCAACTTTGGCTAATTAAAGAGCACATATCCTGCCTCAAGGCATTTAGATTACAATGAAAAAGCAAAACCAAACACAGTGCTGTCCAAGCCAAACACTCCTGGCCACATTCAGCCCTTGCCTACTGATTTAGAACCCCGGGTTCTGGTAAACTAGATTATAGTATACTTTTCTATTGAGCAGTACCTCCTTATTTTAAAACAAGGTTTTTAAAAACTTTGAGCAAAATTAAAAAATGTGATATACAAGAAGTTTTAAAGAGCGAAACGCGTTTGTGTACCTATCACTCAGTTTAACAAATCCTTGCCAGTACAATTTAAACCTATGTGAACTGCCTTCTGGTTTTAAGTCTTTCCCTTTACACCACAGTTAACCACTTTTTTGAATTTGGTCTTCTTTGTTCCCTTGTATTTTACATTTTCACTAAGCATATTTGTAAATTGTTTGCCTAGTATTATGTGTACGTGAGTGCCTTTTTCTAGTGAAAGTCCAGATGGGTGACTCGAAAAAGGTTGACTGTTCTTATAAAATATAATGCATGATTTTTAAAAACCAAAAACAGTGTTAAAAGGAGCTAAAAATAATATCACTGACTTAGCTGGGGGAAGAAAGCTCAAACTTGGTATTTTATTAAATTTCCTGTTCTTTTTTTTTTTCTCTTTTGGGTTTTGTTTTTTTGTTTTAGATTCCAGGGGTACACGTACAGGTTTGCTACAAGGGTATACTGCGGGTGGGCACAGTGGCTCATGCCTGTAATCCTAGCACTTTGGGAGGCTGAGGCAGGCAGATCACTTGAGATCGGAGTTCAAACCCAGCCTGGCCAACGTAACGAAACCCTATCTCTACTAAAAATACAAAAATTAGCTGGGCATGGTGGCGGGCACCTGTAATGCCAACTACTCAAGAGGCTGACGCACAAGAGTTGCTTGAACCCAGGAGGCGGAGGTTGTAGTGAGCCAAGATCGTGCCAGTGTACTCCAGCCTGGGCGATAGAGTGACACTCAGTCTCAAAACAAAACAAAACAAAACAAAAAATGAACAAAAAAAAGAAGGATATTGTGTGATGTTAGGGTTTGGGCTTTTCTTGATCCTGCCATGCAGACAGTGAACGTGGTGCCCACTGGGCATTCTTTAGCTCTTACCACCTCCTCCTTCCCTTCCCCCTTTTGGAGTCCCAGTGTCTGTTGCTCCCATCTTTGTGTCCATGTGTACCCAGTGTTTAACTCCCACTTGTAAGCGAGAACATGCAGTATTAGGTTTTCTGTTTCTCTTTTGTTCCTTTGAGACAAAATCAGAACATAGGCTTTCCCCCCGCTTGTCTTGTTTGTGATGAATTTCAAGGAAGTGTGCCATGAACATTGTCTTAGGATACTTCCAGCTCTTTGAGAGACTGAAACAGGGAGGTGTACCTCCTCAGAGGGGCTGCTTTAAACATCAGAACCGAAACCGAAAAAGGAAGAAAGCCTCTGTGTAAGGTGCACTTTTCACTTCCATGGTCAAGTATGAGTCCGTTTTCTTCTTTAGCTCTCTGTCTTCTATTACATGTGTGTGTGGGGTGTGCACATTGATGCAGTGCTAAACACATTAGCCTAGAGTTTCTCCTGTCTGTCTTTCTTTTCTGTGTTTTTGAGACAGGGTCTCACTCTGCTGCCCAGGCTGGAGTTTAGTAGTACGATCACTGCTCACTGTAGCCTCGACCTCCCATCCTCAAGTGATCCTCACATCTCAGCCTCCTCAGTAGCTGGGACTACAGGCATGTGCCACCATGCCTGGCTAATTTTCATTCTTTCTTTGTCCTCTCCACTCCCAAGTGTAAGATTTTAAGACCAGAACTTTTGGAAGTTGAAAGCATTTGGAGGTTTATTAATCTGAACACTGATTTTCCTGGTGTTCTGTGAGTTGACTTACTCTTTTTTTTTTTTTTTTGAGACGGAGTCCTGCTCGCTTGCCTAGGTGGGAGTGCAGTGGCATGATCTCGGCTCACTGCTACCTCTGCCTCTCGGGTTCGAGTGATTCTCTTGCCTCAGCATCCCAAGTAGCTGGGACTACAGGCACGTTCTACCATGCCTGGCTAATTTTTGTATTTTCAGTAGAGACAGGGTTTCACCATGTTGGGCCGGATAGTCTTGATCTCTTGACCTCGTGATTCGCCTGCCTCAGCCTCCTAAAGTGCTGGGATTTCAGGCATGAGCCACCGCACCCAGCCTGACTTATTGTTTAGGACAGGTGGGCAAGATCCAATATGGACAGAAGTAGCTACAGGTGGCACAAATACGCAGAGACTGCTCTTGTCTTACAGTAAAATATGGTGCTGCCCTCTCCATCCCCCATGTGTCATGCGTAACCTAATGGATAGTAGACAGTGTAAAGGTTACAGCTGCCAGTCTAATGAGAAGACTGAGATGTTGATGGCACCATCTTTTTTAGTAAAGTCGTTAAAAATCTTTTTGTTCCTTCTGATTGTTTTACTAGGCATCAATTTGGTCAACATCATTAGGTAATTCATGAGTACTTAATATGAACAAAGCACACCCAACCCCTTCTTTGGAGCTTCAGTGTACTCTGACCCTGGTAGATGTACAGATTGGAGCCCTTAAAATATGTGCAGAATTAAGTGAGGTTGATCCATGTCCATAGACTTCTCTTGGAGATTATATCGCCTAATGCCACTGAGGGGGGAGGGCCTTAGAGCGTACATGAAGTCATTGTCAGACTAATTCCTTGTTAGTGGAAGGCATCGTTAGGTCATATTAGATAATACTTTTTAGATTTCTCTGCTGCTATATGGATGCTAATTTAAATAGCAATTTTAATTGAAGGAAGTCATGCAGAATGTAATTATGGTACCCACAATAGACCTGTTTGTTCTCTGCTGTCAAATGACTTGAGCGGGGCTAATATTTCTGCTCAAATAGAGGCTGTTCCTCTGGAGAATAGTACGTGGTATGTTTTAATTTCATAATGGGGCTCTTCCTCAGGGAGCCTGTCCTGCTAATTATGTTAGAGTACAGTGGGGAGAGTGTGGTTCTGTGTACTTAGAAGTTGTATATAATTCCTCAACCCCTCCCTTTAAAAAGAATACTGTGATTGTTTACTACTATTCAGTATACTTGTGAAAATGAATCAGGGAGATTCTTAAAAGCTAAAAAGATAAGAAAATACGTGTGGTTGAATGCATGTCATTGCTTAATTAATAGAAACAGATAGTCAATAAGTGCAGCAAATACAAATTTTGCAAAGTTTTACCAGCAGAGTCTAGGTGGTTGCCAAAATAGATGGTTTGATAGCCTTATTAGTGAAGCGGCCTAAACACAAATTACAATAGATTACTACTGTAGAATTTGATATTTTAGCATTATCATTAAACATATAAATACTACTTCGTTCATGCTTTTACTGCTTTTATTGGTGCAGCAATCAGAAGGAATAAACTTTTTAAAAAATACAAGAAAAGAGAGTCTTCTGTGCTTGAACTACTAACATTTGATAGAATACTAACATTTGATAGAATGAGGACTCAGGGTTTGTGTGTGTGATTAGTTACTAGCTCTAGATTAAGTAAGTTATGGATAATAGGAATCACGTGCTTTGAATTTCCCTAGAGTTCTGGATTCAGCCTAAAGCCGTCACATTGCATATAAAGTACTAAGTAAAATATCTAATTATGAACACAGTTTAGGCAACTACCAGGTCCTACTATAGAAGTTTTTTTAGTTTATTTTGCTTAGTTTGACAGTACTTTTTTTTAAAGGGCTCTTTGTCTCAATCTCTAGGGTAGGAGTTACTACTAATAAAAATTAGATAACTGTGTAAGAATCTACATTTCTGTTTTAAAAATGGAGGGAGCAGTATTCCTTGAGGAAATGTGACATGAGAAACCCATTCAACCATAAAAGTTGTTGTATTACAACATGTTTATAATTTTTTCTGATTCATTCAATATTTGAACATCAACAGTATGCCAAGTGTCAAGCTAAGAGTTACGGTAATCTTTACCAATCGTTATTTTCATTAAATTTGTGGTGTTATTCGTTTTTTTTTTTTGCATGATACATCTATAAGCATGCTAGTTAAATAAAAAGCAAAACAACTGGAAAGCAGAAAAAGAAGTTAAATTACTCTATTGTGGATCTTGTAAGATTAGATTTTGCACACTCAAGTTTGAAATGATTTGATTGTTTAATTTTGAGCATTGTACTTTTTTTTTGAGAAAGTTTTCTTTTACAAAGAAGAGTTTAGAACTCTGGAGTCTTCAAACTTGCTCCATAGAGTTATTTTAAAAAGCATAGGTATTTTATAGATGGTAAATTTCACCTTTGCTTTACTTTTATCAAACCTAATTTATATATACTTTTAATTAAGTAAAAACTTATGTAGGATGGGTCGTAATTATTAAGAGTAATGACTGTATCTTCATGTTTTGACCTGTATATAGAAATCAGTAATCCTTTTGTTTAACTTTTAGGAAAATTGAAATATAATTTATATAAAGATCATCAAGTATGTAAAGGATTTATTTGCAATTTAATTTTTAAAAACTTTTGTTATGGAGAATTTAAAAGATACGCCACTTTAGGCAGAATAGTATAATGAACCTCCATGCACCTGTCACCCTTAAAAACCATTAACTCGTGGCTGATACTGTCATAGCTACATCTTCATCCCTGTCTTCTTCCCCATATTATTTGAAGGAGATCCCATTTTACGCAGAGATGTCTTATCGTATTTTTATTATTTGTAAGCATAGCCACAATACCGTTATCATATCTAAACAATCAACAATGTTTAGGTGTGAGGAGGAGGGAAAAAATACAGTGAGGTGATGGCATCAAATTATCGGTCAGTGTTTAAATGCTCAGTTGTTTCCTTGAAGTTTGTTTTGAATAGGATTGAGATGTGTGGTCTACTCTTTGAGGTTGGGTGATACGGTTGTTAGCTTATTGGCTCCTCAGTTGTTGAAGAAGCCAGATCATTTGTTCTGTTCTGTGGATGAATTAATAAGTGAATTTATTACAGGGAATAGATTATCCTTATTTAGTCAAACACCGAACCTTGTTTATTTTCCTTGTAAATATTTTCACCTCAGCATTCCTTTTCGTTCTCTCTGACCTTACTCTAAGTGAAGGACCTCATTGCCTTATGTTTAGATGACAACCAAGCCTTCGAACCAGTTTCTGGAACCTACCATCACCAGACTGATCTTCAGGCCTGCTCCTGCTTCCTGTAATCTGTCTTTTTCTGGAGAATTTATTTCTACTAATTGAGAAATGCCACTATGTAGGTGACATCTTTTATATGTTTGTCCGACACTGTTTTCTAGTATTTGTACTGCTTTGCTTTTATCTGTGTGTTTTGAAAACTCCCTTCCCTTCAGGCTGTGGCTGCTAGAAAGTGGGGGCCGCTGCAGATTCTTCCTGGGTCTTTGGTGGTCTGCAGTATGGCTCTTGATTGATTGCAGTGATTATATTAGGGCTTATTCTCAAAGGCCCCCGTTCTGATATTACCCTCAATTAGTAGTTTGAAGGGTGATTTGCAAGTCTTGGAGTTGGATTTTCTGAAGAGTACTTCTCAAGACAATAGAGCCTGATGAGCCATCTTCCTCCACTCTACTCTATGGAGTTCAGTATTCTAGCAATGGCTGCCTTGTCCACTAGATAGATAGATTATCTTGCTTGGACAGTGCAGAAGCATGACATTTGCATTACTGTAACCTTTCTAGACTCCCAAAGCACCACAGCCTTTGTTTTGCTTTTGATAACAACCTTTTGTGTCAATGCAGTTTCATTGGTTATATTTTATTTTTATTTTTTAAACCATTAACTAGAGCTAGGTTATATTTTAAGTTTGATGTTTCCTAGTGATCTAACATTAGGATTATACTGTTGAATAAGTTTCTATTGGGAAGACCTTCCTGAAGATGAAACAAGTCTGTTTATAACGTATAGATTAGAGATTGCATACTCAGGCAGCGTATTCCATATTTTCCCCATAGATATGTTTTGTTTGGCCTGAAGTTTGAAGATTTAAAAATCAGGAGGTTTTGTATGAGGATTCAGATTAATTGTATGTCTTAAATCTGAAAATATGGCAACACTGGGTTTTCTGTCCTCTCTGTTCCCCTCCTTCGTTTATCTGATTTGCCAGGTCCCTGTAGGCCTTTTCCTTTTCAACCTTGGTGTACATTCTTACTGGCTTCGGTCACAAAAGATGTCCTTTCCTGACCTTGGCCCTGGGTTTTGAGGCTCACAGTACTTTTTCTTACCTTTAGGGTTTTTTCTCTCCTTTAGGGTTTTTTCTTTTTTTTTGTGGTAAAATACTCATCACAGAATTAATCATACAACCATTTTTATGTGTTATATATACTTTTAATTAAGTAAAAACTTACATGGTATGTAGTTCAGTGGTATTAAATACATTCATGATGTTGTGTAACCATAGCTCTATCCATCTTCAGAAGTCTTCATCTTAAAAGCTGAAACTCTGTGCTCATAACATATGAGTTCCCCATTCCTCCCACCCCTAGGCCTGGGCAACCACCATTTTACTATCTATATGATTTTGACTACTCTAGGGGCCTCATATAAATGGAATCATACAGCATTTATTATTTGTGTCTGGCTTATTTCACTTAGCATGTCCTCAAGGTTCATCCACGTTATAGCACATGTTAGTATTTCCTTCCTTTTTAAGGTTGAGTTAGGGAATATTTCATTATATGGAGAAACCACATTCTGCCCCTCCATTCATTGGCCGATGGACACTTGGGTTGCTTCTGCATTTCTCCTCTCATGAGTAATGCCGCTGTGAACCTGGGTATGCAAGTATCTCTCCGAGACCCTGCTTTCAGTTCTTTTGCGTATAGACCCAGCAGTGGAATTGCTGGGTCTCATATTACTTTTCGAGACAGTCAGTCTCTGCACTCTGAATCTGTCATGTTCTCAGTTTTTTCTTTAGTTTATTAAGAAGTGTAGCCATGTGAATTCCCTAATTGTGGACATGACATCGTTTATAAAATATCAAGTATTCTTGATGTAGTGTTCAGATTAATACATTATTTTACAAAAATGTAAAATGCTACCCTTCTCATTAAATGTCTATTTTTTTAAGAATGTTGTTTATATTAACATGTAATGACTCTTGTTTTTAAATAAAATACACACACAAACACATTTTAGAGACAGGATCTCACTCTGTCACCTAAACTGGAGTCCACTGGTGTGATCATAGCTCATTGTACCCTTGAACTCCTGGGCTCAAGCAGTCCTCCTTCCTTGGCCTCCCAGAGTTCTGGGATTACAGGTGTGAGCCACTGTGCCTGGCTCTAAAATAATTGTTAAAATTTCTCATTTTAGTTCCTAATTCAAAAATATCTATAGACTATAACCCATATAAACAAAAGCTGTTTATTGCCCTCACTAATGTTTAAGAGTGTAAAGGGGTTTTGATACCAAAAAATTGGAGAATCTCTGATCTAGATAATGTGCTAGCACAGGTTAATTAAAATTATCTGAGGTACTCACCACAATTTTACAACATTTATAACATTTTCCCCCATCCTGGGTTGCTATAGGCGCTTATTTATTTGTGGTATTTCTGAAGTGCATAGCTTTGTTAACTAAGACATTTTGAGCAAGTAATTCTGTAAGTTCAGCGTTCCAATTTAGAATGCCAAGAAATGTAACTGTTCCCTCTCCTTTTGGGGATAGGGTGACAAGGATTCTCTGGTTCTAAACCTCATTGTTCTCATGCTCTTGATAGAGAGCGTTTGTGGATAAACAGTGGAAGAGGATTTGAAGAACCAAGATGGAATTTTGGTGTCATATGGGATATTTTAGAAAGTCTTGCTCTGTCGCCAGGCTAGAGTGCAGTGGTGTGATCTCTGTTCACTGCAGCCTACACCTCCCGGGTTCAAGCAAGTCTCCTGCCTCAGCCTCCCGAGTAGCTGGGATCAAAGGCACATGCCACCACACCTGGCTAATTTTGTATTTTTGGTAGAGATGGGGTTTCACCATGTTGGCCAGGCTCGTCTCGAACTCCCGACCTCAGGTGATCCACTGTCCTGGCCTCCCAAGGTGCTGGGATTACAGGCATGAATCACTGCGTCTGACTGAAATCTTTCAAATGAGTTTCAGGTGCTGGAGGGGTGAGAGATGTATGGATGCTGTGGAGTGCCTGTGTCTACCAGGATATTAAGAGGACAGAAGAGTCAGAAGCAAGCATCTATTGATGGATCCTGGAAAAAGCAGGAAACCTTTGACAAATCACTGTTGCGCTTACTGTGAACAAGTTGGAATTATTTGATTGTGGATTTGTCAGGAAGTTCACAGTAATGTAATAAAAAATTTAAAAATATTCCTAAGTGAAAAAAAAAAAGAAAACTGTAAAATTTCTAATGTCAGCAGAATGTGGTCACTGTGAGGGAGAAAAGGATGGCAAGACTATTTTTGTTTTTACTTGTAAGTATAAATTTAAATTTTGGGATCTCTTTGAATTTTTATGTAGCTGGAATCTTGCTGTATATATATTTATTTTTTTATTTTTATTTTTTATTGTTTTAGAGACAGGGTCTTGCTGTGGTTGCGCAGGCTGGTCTCGAACTCCTGGCCTCAAGTGATCCTCCCATCTTGGTTTCCCAAAGTGCCCAGCCTATATATATTTTATTTTTAAAAATTTATTTATTTATTTTTTTAGTCAAGGTCTCTGTTGCCCAGGCTGGAGTGGAGTGCAGTAGTGCAACCATTGCTCACTGCAGCCTCAACCATTCTGGGTTCAAGCGATCCTCCCACCTCAGCCACCCAAGTAGTTGGGACTACAGGTGTGTACCACCATACAGTGCTTATTTTTGTATTTTTTGTAAAGGTGTGGCTTCATCATGTTGTCCAGGCTAGTCTCAAACTCCTGGGCCTTGTTCATCCTCCCAAAGTGCTGGGATTTTAGGCATGAGCAACTGAACCCAGATATTTCTAATTTCTTTTAAATTGTATTTTCAAGATCAAGGGACAGACTGGAATATGTAGCTGGAATCTTACAGATTCCTTATAATTCTTTAAAAAAAATCTTTGGCAGTGGCATTTGTAATGCATAGGAAGTTTTGATTGGAGTTGTTTTGTTTCACACATACACGTGTATGCACATTTCCATTAAAACAAACATTTTTCCTTTATATTTCTTTAGGGGATATAAACAGCTACAAAATTAGAGTGTGGTCAAAAATAAATTTTACTTGAGAAATGCAAATCATCATAAGAATCGGTGCATAGTAACTGCTTTTCTTATCATTACTCTTTATTATTTTGTCATTTTATATACTCCTTTCCAGAGAAGATTGGCTGACTTGGTGTTTTAGTCACATGTAAGGAGCACAGAAGCTTCCTTGCTCAATTTCATTCTCATCCAGTGTTACCACAACAGAAACCTGTGTGTAAGCAGAACGCTTGTCCTGTTCAGAGGTTACCCCTCCTGAGTCACTAGGCCA
The DNA here is from genome assembly GCA_963573385.1 of Cacajao melanocephalus. Taxonomy (NCBI): domain Eukaryota; kingdom Metazoa; phylum Chordata; class Mammalia; order Primates; family Pitheciidae; genus Cacajao; species Cacajao melanocephalus. The sequence continues at coordinate 91,532 of CAUYLG010052613.1, read as the reverse complement.
GTCATGGCCACAGTTGCCACCTGCCCTCTTCTTTGGGGGATTGGGTATAATATGACACAATGGGAGGAGCCAGACGTTTCATACACATTTGGTATAATTTCATGTTAGTCACTTTAATATAGTTATATAAGTAGTAGGAAAACCCTACTGTGGGAAAATATCTTCTCTGAATGTAAGATTTATTGGACTGAACCCTTATGATAGCTTTCATCTATTTACATCAGGAAGGATGCTTAAAAGTAGGATGGGGAACAGAGACTGGTTAAGATTAAGTCACACGTCTGGGCGTGGTGGCTCATGTCTGCAATCCTAGCACTTTGGGAGGCAGAGACAGGCAAATTGCTTGAGCCCAGGAGTTCAAGAACAGCTTTGACAAATGGTGAAACCCCAGCTCTACAAAAAAAAAATTAGCTGGGCATGGTGGTGCATGCCTGTAGTCCCAGCTACTAGGGAGGCTGAGGCGGGAGGATCACCTGAGTCTGGGGAGGTTGAGGCTGCAGTGAGCTGTGACACTGTGATTGCACTGCTGTATTCCAGCCTCGATGACAGCGTGAGACCTTGTCTCAAAAAAACCCAAAAGATTAGATCACACTCTGGCATTAGACCAGGACTTTGTGCCTTGCCATTTCCAGAAGTTTCACGTAAGTGTTTCAGACTCGGCTTTTGTCTTTCTGCCCTATATCAGACCCCTTGCAGGTACCGCTTCAGGTCTACTTGGCCTTACCTCTCCTCAGAGCCTTTGATCACTTTTCAGCCCTGGCCGATGCCAGCTCAGCCTGGGCTCACACCAGCTTCACGTGCTCATAATCCGACACTTCCTCAAGCTCGCTCCCTTCCCTCCTTGCCTGGGACGTACTCCCACAGAAGCCTTGGTATTTGCTTTCTGAGGGATCCACGCTAAGACTTCCTCTTCTGTGCCCTTGTCTGTGTCCTCAGAGATTCTCTTGCTGGCTCTCCGTTGACCTGGCCTGTTTGGTCCTGTCTGGTCCCTTTGCCCCCCAGAACTTGTACGGATAGTAAGGATCTGAGCTTAAAGATTAGAAAGAGGATAGGCCAGTTTGTAGACTGGGTTAATTTTTAAATTGAGCAATCCCATAAGCGGTAGAAAAGCTGCAGAAATGAGGTGCTGCAAGGGAGTTTAATGATTACCACTGTCTGGGGATGGCAGAGGCAAGCGCTGTTTGAAGAGAAGCGTGACTCAGTCTTGGGTGTGAGTGCTGGGTCTACTGTTTACCAGCTGTGTAAATTTCGACGTTTATATCAGCTCCCTGAGCCTTCGTTGCCTTTTCTGTGACGTGGAGGTGATAACACTATAATATGGATCATGCAAGATTGCCGTGGGCATGGGTTATTGATGTAAAATGCCTGGCACATGGTACCTACTTAGTAGGCAGTAGCTATTTTGCCTTAATTTATTTATTCTTGTCAACTCTCTTAAACACATTTTATGTATCAAAATATGTCATATTTTAATGTTCTTTTCAAATAACACTGGCACATATGCTAGGTACTGATACATTAACTGTATTAGACATGTATTCATTTATAATACTAGGTTTCTGATAACAAATGATGCCCTTTTGCTTTTAATTGACAATAATCATAGGTGTTTAAGCTGTAGATCTAAGTGTAGTTTCTTGATGCTCTAGATAGCAAGTGTAAGATGTTTATTTCAGGGATTGTGGGTTTCCTCTGAAGAGCATCAATTTGCATAATGTTGCTCAGAGTTGGTTTCTTGAACTATCATTATCATAGGAAAAGGAACTCTGTGGTCAAGATCTTTGAATGCTTACAAGGTGTCAGTAATGCAGAGACAGCCAGCACAGAGTTCTTGGAAACAGGAGAAGTGAACAGAGACTTCAGTTTAATCTTCTCATTGATGACAACCAGCATTTATTTGTAGGCATTATTGTTTATACTGTGTTAGATCCTTTGCAAGAGTATAACTTCTCATGACATCTTCACAACAAACGATCTAGGCACCATTTTCAGAAGGGAAATGAGACTCAAAGGTGTTACAGGGTTTCCTAAGGTCACATGATCATAAAGTGGCAGAGTAGGGATCTGAACTCAGATCTGCCTGAGCTCATCTCTCCAAAACTAGATGAGCTCACAGCTTCTCATTGCCCTCTAAGATTTTACAGAAGAATTTCTTCTCTAAACACTTGAAAAAAATGTAACTGGTTAATCCAGATTAGATCACAATTAAAGGCATTTGGCAGTTATTGATTGACATCTGATACAAATCACCACAGCAGGGTGTCCTGATAAGGGAAAGACAAATATGACATGCTTTATTTTTTATGAAGGAGCTGACATTCTGAAGTTAGGAAAACCCACTTACAGCTAAGTGTGTATCATATTCATTAATTAATTCAACAACTGTAGAGTGCCCTCTGTGTGTGTGTGTGTGTGTGTGTGTGTATGCTTACCCTAAGAAAACACTGGTGAACAAAAGAGAATTTGGTTCCAGCCTTCATGAACCTTATTAGTCTCGTGGGGGTGTTATGAACTGATCTAAGCCGTTTTGGTCATGTATAACAAGATATTAGCAGCCTCCTATGTTTAGAACGAGGTGAGAGCCTGAGGCCTTCTCCTGCACAGTCAGGCCAGCAGGAGGTATGTTACAGTGAAACCCTGCGTGGGTTCTGCTGCATCCTTATTAGCAAGCAGCCACAGCATTAGTCATGCCACCTGTCCTGTCAGCTCAGTGAAGTCACAGCTCTGAGGCAAGCACTTGCCGCACAAGTTTCCCTTGAGACAGAAGTGGCAGGATTCAGGTAGTCTTCTGGTCAAAATTATGCAATGGAATCTGAGTTAAGGTCTGGATAGAGCCCTAGCCAATGACAGGGAGCAGGACAGGGGGTTTGTTAGTCTCATACTTTGCTGTCCTGAGAATGGAGGCACCTGTATAATATCTTCAGTCAGTATTTTAGTCACACTTTCAATACTATGCACTTTACCAGTGAAAAATTATGTCTAACATTCCTTTGGCTAATTGACAAGCCGTTCAGTTCATGCCCAGTGATACACTTTGAAAGGGAAAAAAAAAAACAACAAATTACAAAACAAACATTCTTGTGTTGGTCAGGAAAGAAAGGTCGCTGAAGGCGCTAAAAAGTGCGTCTAGAGCAGACTTAAAAAGACATTTTTTGGGGAAAGTCTTGCTTCGTTGCCCAGGCTAGAATACAGTGGCACGATCATAGCTCACTGTGACTAGGAACTCTTGGGTTCAAGTGATCCTCTTGCCTCAGTCTCCCGAGTAGCTGGGGCTACAGGCATGCACCAGTGTGCCCAGCTAATTTTTCAAGGTTGTTGTAGATTTGGGGTCTTGCTATGTTGCCTAGGCTGGTCTTGAATACCTGGCCTCAAGTGTTCCTGCCACCTTGGCCTCCCAAAGCCCTGGGATTGCAGGTGTGAGCCACTGCACCCAGCCTGGAGCAGAAATGTGCAACTTTTTCTTGATTATGAACCCTTTTGGCAGTTTAATAAATCCTGTGGACTCCTTCTCAGAATAATCTTTCGAAAGCATAAAATGCATAGGATTACAAAGGAAACCAGATATCTGTTGAAATATAGTGATTAGAGGTATTTTAAAAGATGTGTGATATCAAATATGTGCTTATTTCTTATTAACTAACAAGGTCTGGCATTGGGAATAATTGCTTCCACTTCAAAGTTGTGTTGAATGTAAACATTTAAAGATACTTGTAACAATGAGAATGTGATATGAAAACAGCTGTGATTTTTATTGGTGACAAAGTCATAGGTACTGCTAATACTATAATTCATTACCTATGTTAATAATTGAAGGAATTGCTAAATTTCATTTGTAAGTTACTGAGAAATAAAAGTGTAACCTTTTCCTCATCCGTGTTTATAGACCCCCCATTCATTTTATCCACAATAAGAATCTCTGTTGTAGAGCATCCTTGGTTAGAGCTGTTCAGATGCTACCTCATCCACGCTGAAGTGTGCACTCGTAATTAGGATATCATATGTTAACTAGTGTTCTATGTGTGGATTAAAACTAATGCCTGCATCTATATCACTTTTTCGGGTATGATTTAGTAGGGATGATGAGACTTCTGTACAAATGAATACAAACAATGAGGACTTAGGAGGAGTTCCAAAGGGTGAGCCGTGAAGTGCAGTGCAGTTACACTGAAAATTTTTAAAAATAAAGACACTGTAAGAGGATCCAGCAAACATGAATACAGTGATAGGTGCTACAGCTGCTAGGAAAAAAGTGGAGGGAAAGAATGAAAGTCGTCATTATTGTTTTTCCTTATTTAAGATTGAAAACGACATCGTGGAAAAACCTGTCACCGAGGTTTCGTTGTCTGTGGTTTGGAGTTGAAGCTGTTTCAGATAGAGAATAGCATGACAGTGTGAAAAGGCAGAAGGGAGACTGGGGCCACACGTGGAGGATGGGAAGGCACAGAAGCTCTTTCTGCATGTGAGAAACAGACTAGTCCAGCCACAGTTGTAAGCGTTTTATGCATATAAATGTGTTTACTCCCCACACCAACCCTGTTATTTTTATTTTACAGATGGAGAAAGAGGCATAGAGAGATTAAGTAACATCCTGAGTCAGAACTAGGTCTGTCTGGCTCCTCTGGAGTCAGAACTACTCAGTGCAAGATAGCGCTGATGGTGGTATGGAGTGTGGCTTAGGTAGAGTGTGACTGCAGATAGGAGATCAGGTCACAGGCTGTTGAAATGATGCTGGCGAAGATATGGTGGAGGTATGCTTTTCGTGCCAAGCATCAGGAACAGGTGAAAAGAATTTTCCAGACTGGAAGTCTAAACGTTTGTTTTTAAGCTAGACAGTTGCCACAAAATAGGGAATAAAAGTTGAGTATTTCTGAGCAGAGATTTTTACCAGCAGTTTTACAACTTCCTGTGCCTGGCTGGATCAATTCCTGTGTTTCCAGCGTCTCTCTCCAACTGAAGAATGTTCATCTGGACAGGATTTTATTGCAATCACTAGCTGATGTTTACACTAAGCACCACCTTAGTCCCCTGACCAGATAGAAATACCAGTAACACAGTTTCCAAATGTTCATTGGATGGTGACTCACAGTTGTCAGATGCTTTGCACCATATAGCAGCAAAGGAAACATTCACAACCTGGCCCATTTGCTAGCAGCTTGCGAGAACTCGGGAGTGAAGTGAAGTTTTAGGTCAAGAGCAGACTAACAATGCATGCAGGATCTAGAGAAGGATTGATTCATCTCTGATGTAAAATACATCACTTTAGTAAGTCCCAACTTCCTAGTTCCAGGAAAAGAGAGAGGGTCCTGGCAGCACAGTGAATTCTCTAACAAGCAGATTCAAGAGGACATAAAAGTAATTTGAATGGAGACCAGCGCAGTGGCTCACACCTGTAATCCCAGCACTTTAGGAGGCCAAGGTGGGTGGATCATGGGGTCAAGAGATCGAAGCCATCCTGGCCAACATGGTGAAACCCTGTCTCTACTAAACAAACAAAAATTAGCTGGACATGGTGGTGTGCGCCTGTAGTTCCAGTTACTTGGGAGGCTGGGGTAGGAGAATTGCTTGAACCGGGAGGCGGAGGTTGCATTGAGCCAAGATCACGCCACTGAACTCCAGCCTGGCGACAGAGCGAGACTCCATCTTAGGAGAAAAGAAAGTAATTTGAATTTACATGAATGCCTGGCATATAAGTAACTAGGGTCTGTAGCTCTCCACGTTATAGATGGGATTTTAGATGACTGGTGCTAAATGGGAGTTTTATAAAAACATTCCTAACCTACCTTTTGCACTGACAGTCAGCTGGTTCCTGGTCCAAAAGGTTTTTACTGGGCAGATTCAGATTCAGCTCCTGGCCTTGTATTTGTAGCATGGGAGGCCATTCACTCGAAGGGCCTTTAGGAGCCTGTGGGTGGGTGGTCCGGAAGCCCATGGGTGTCTGCTCCCTGGACACTCACCCACCCAGCCCTTGGAGCAATTTCATCACTTTCCTAGGCCCAGGAGAGGTGTCTCTTTAAGCTCTCCGAGATTACTGGTCAGAATGACACGTTGCCCAGGCCGGTCTTGAATTTCTGGGTTCAAGCGATCTGCCTGCCTTGGCCTCCCACAGTGCTGGGATTACAGGTGTGAGCCACTGAGCCCTGCCTTATTTATTTATTTGTTTATTTAGGAGACAGGGTGTCGCCCAGGCTGGAGTCCAGTGACACAATCTTGGCTTACTGCAACCTCTGCCTCCTGAGCTCAAGCGATTTTCTCACCTCAGTCTCCCAAGTGGTTGGGACTACAGGCACCATGCTTGGCTAACTTTTTTTGTATTTTTTTTTTTTGTAGAGATAGGGTTTTACCATGTTACCAAGGCTAATCTTGAACTCCTGGGCTCAAGTGATCCAACTGCCTCAGCCTCCAAAGTGCTGGTCCTACAGGCATTAGCCATCACGCCTGGCCCACCGTCTTCATTTTCTTTTCTTCTCCTCCTCTTTGTCTTCATCTTTCTCATCTTCCTCCTCTTGCTTCTTTTTCTTGCTTTTTTTCAGCCTTGCAGACTGCCTTTTTCACCCCATCAGGCTTTCCTGGAGTTCCTATGCAGTGTTAGGCTTTTCATGTTTTTCTTCCGCTTAGCAGCCTGCTTGTCATCGCAGCAGCGTTATTATTCCACGTCTTGCCCAGTGTCTTTGCAACATCCCCAGTGGATTGGCTGGGATCTCCTTTGATTTTTGGTCACTGCTCAGGACACGGAAGAAAAAGGCCAAGGAGGCTCCTTCTTCTGGATGCACGAGGATCCTGAAACTTCTTTTTTGTGTTCCCTTTAGTAGGGTTGAAGCTTGTTACTTCTTTTTCTGCCTTTGCCATGTCTGCAGATTTTCTTCTCTTTGCGGACGTGCCCTTCCAATTCCTGAGCACTTAGGAAGCTCTGAGGAGTTGGCTGAAGCCTCTGGCTGCCGCCATCTGTGTTTGCAGAGAGATTGTGTACGAGGATGTTTCACTACCACTTTGCCCACGCTTTGTTATTTTTTCTCAGTAAGGAGCAATTCACCCACAACCCGTCAGTCTTTCCCTTGCTGTGGTGCTGTCTCTGGAGTGCAGGGCACTATAATGGCTCATAGCACAAAGTTTAAATTAGTCATCTTTACCTGAATCCCATCATAATGTACCACATTTTTGTTTGCTTTATATAATCCATGACTCTCTTGAATAGCTTTGTGTTTTTTCTGTGTTTTATTAGTGTTTTTTGGTTCTGTCTTTAGTATAGTCTTAAATTTTTGTTTGCAAATTCTTAACAGTGCCATTGTATTAGTTTCCTCCAAAGGCCTCCGTCTTAGAGTCTTCTGTCTTCTGGTTGTTCTCTAGACCTGCTGCTATAGAGCTGTTATGTGGAATTCAGTCAGGAATACTTTTAAACTAACATCTTTTGTGTCTTTTTAACTTTTAGGTCATGGTTTCTTAAAGAAATGCATAGTTTAAGGTCTTATGTCTAGCAGTGCAGCAAGGACAAGATCATGACAGAACAAACTTAGGGAAGGTGGTGTCTGGACATTCGAGGAGCAGCTTATGAGGAAAGCTAGTTTTTAGACAAGTTGTAGTCATGGTTAACCTAATTCCTAGGTTCTGATTTCAGTAAACATTCCGCGAATGCCTACAGTTTGGCAGGCAATGGACTAAATTTAGGTGCTGAGAATTTCCAGTGCAGGAGCTGGTGTGGAGGCAGCAGGATCACCTGTAAGTGGCTGACGACATGTAATAGATGTTATAAAGAAAGGTGTTCAGGAAGCTTATACTTTCATCCTCAATTGCTGTAATACTCTTATCCCATTCAATAAGCACAGTGTAACTATGCTTTTATGTCCCTAGACACGTAGAGTATTCCACATAGGAAACAGGCTTAAGAAGTTCAAGGAGGAGTCAGTTGATACCCATATTAAATAGAGAGCGAGGTGGTTTTAGGGAAAGCACCAAACTCTCACACTGAATATTAGTGAGGGTAGAGCTGATTAATAGGGAAAATTATAATGAACCATCTGGTGCGGGGGGGTGGCGTCCTGATAGCCCTCCACACTGGAAAAAACCATGACATTGCAAATTAATTTCTAGTTGGTGAAGTATGACTGGGGAGGTTTTGAACTGGGCACCTTAGTGCTTTGTCTTCTGGACCAGCTCTTATTCTGGAGTTTTCTCCATGCTAGTTCACCAGAAAGTAACATAAGACACTTGCATCATCTCGCTACTGTAGCCAAAAGACATTCTTCCTCTCTTACTTTTGAAAGAAATTCTTTCTCTCTGTTGGAATTTTAGGAAGCCCATGCACAGCTCCCCTTTCTTCCCCATCCTAGTTCTGAACTGAGATTGTCGCAAAGATCAGTGAGATAGAAGAAAGAAAGAATAAAGATACTAATAAGGAATGCTGCTTATGTGCCAGGCGCTGTTCTAATCTTCATAGCAATGCTATGAAATAGGCTTTCTTGTTGGCTACATTTTACAGAGCAGGAAACTGAAGCCTGGAGAAGTTGGATTAGTTGCCCAAGGTCACATAGTAAGTGGTGGGGCTGGGATTACAACCAGGCAATTCAGTTCCTGAGCCCAGTCTTCGCCACTGTGTGTTCCTGTGTTTCATTTCACCTTGGTTACTGATAGAGCTGTAGAAGAAAATGACATTGGGTCTATCGGCCAAGTAGGCTTGCTGACCTCTCACCCATGAGTGACACACTTAGCAGGCACAGGCAGGCGGGACAGTTGCAGGCCTCCTCTGCAGGGAGGGTGAGCAGAGTCTGTGTGTACTCATTTCCTTCTCCTGAGTACCACTCATTTGATAGTTCAGGCATCCTGTACGAAGAGGCAGACAGAGTGAGGCAGCTTAGGGACATCAGAAGTACTACTTTCAGTTCTTCCACATGGAAACATGAGGAATGAAGAATAAATATTCTTTCCCTAACATGTACAGTGCACTTAAGATAAAGTTGTTTTTTTTTTTTTTGGAGTGAATATACGTTGATGGACACAGGGCCAGATATGGAAAAAGGGCAGGTTTCCTCTAGGCAAGATTTGCACAGGGAACCTGAAGGTCGCATAGCATCAGCCCCAGCCACAGCTTAAATGTAGTCACATAGGTTTCCGTAGGTTGTAGCCCAGTCTCAGGCTGCCCACTTTATTTGAAGGCAAGGGAAAAAGAAAAAATCTAAGTAAGATTATTTGACACAAGCATTTTCTCATTTAGTTTTCTGCCACAAAGTTGTCTTTGATTTCTTCTCTCGTATCATTTGCCATGGGTGGGAGGGCAAAATGTGAAAGCAGAAAGAACGTAGTTTTATGTTTTTAAATTTTAATTAATTTTTTTTTTTTGAGGTGGAATCTCACTCTGTTGCCCAGACTGGAGTGCAGTGGCACGATCTCGGCTCACTGCAACCTTTGCCTCCCGGGTTCAAGTGATTATTTTGCCTCAGCTTCCCGAGTAGCTGAGACTAGAGGCACCCGCTGCCTAATTTTTTTGTATTTTTAGTAGAGGCGGGGTTTCACCATGTTGGCCAGACTGGTTTTGAACTCCTGACCTCAAGTGATGTGCCCGCCTTGGCCTCCGAAAGTGCTAGGGTTACAGGCGTCAGCCACTTCGCGGGGCCTAGCATGTAGTTTTAGAATGAGAGACCTAGGTTTGAATCTAGCTTTATTACTGAACAAGTTATTTAACCTGTTTGTGATATGCTTTCTTAATTATTCTAGAAAATGGAGAGGATAAGACCTACCTTCTAGGGTTGGTGTATTAAAGTGTACCAGGTATTTGACGTTTAGCTGTTTAAAAAAAAAGGTAGCCTCTATTATTATTATTAAAGCAATTAAAAATAGAGACTTAAGGCTGGGCGCGGTGGCTCATGCTTATAATCCCAGCACTTTGGGAGGCTGAGGCTGGTAGATCATGAGGTCAGGAGATCGAGACCATTCTGGCCAACATGGTGAAGCCCTGTCTCTACTAAAAATACAAAAATCAGCTGGGCTTGGTGGTGCACGCCTCTAGTCCCAGCTACTTGGGAGGCTGAGGCAGGAGAATCACTTGAACCTGGGAGGTGGAGGTTGTAGTGCGCCAAAATTGCGCCATTGTACTCCAGCCTGGGTGACAAGAGCAAGACTCAATCTAAAAATGATAATAATAATAATTTAACAACTTTAAACAAGCAGGTGAACTGTTTTTTTAGGCAAGTCTCTCTTTATCTTTACTGGGAAAGTAGCGATCAGTATTGGGTATTTTGTCTATCTGCACACACACCCATGTATGAGGATGAGTACACAAAACAGATTTGCAGATACACCTCTTATATGCAATACTGGTTACCTGTATGTGTATGCCATTTGGTTTTAAAATTACAATTCATATCCTCATTTACTTTTTTCCACCAAGATTATAAATTTGCTTTCAAAGCCTTTAATACTTAAAAGTTTGCTTTTTTTTCTTTGTCCTTCAAGCTTTCAAAGATTACCATTGCTTTCTTCAAATCATTTTTAGCTTAGTTGACAAATACCATAAACTTGGAAGGCATACTTTTATTAGAAAGGATCTCACCTTGTCATCCAGGCCGGAGTGCACTGGTGCCATCATGGCCCACTGCAGCCTCGTCCGGCTAGGTTCACGTAGTCCTCCTGCCTCAGCCTCCTGAGTAGCTGGGACAACAGGCGTGTGCCATCATGCCTGGCTAATTTTATAAAAATTTTGGTATAGACAGGGTCTCCTTCTGTTGCTCAAGCTGGTCCTTGAACTCCTGAGCTCAAGTGATCTCGCCCTCAGCCTCCTAAAGTGCTGGCATTATAGGTGTGAGCCCCCACGCCTGGGCGGCATACTCTTTTATAAAGTTGGTTCATTCGATCCTGGGACATGAAATATTGAAAGGATTTAGTTGTTCTTCTTCTCTAAGACATTTCCTTTGCCTCCCTCCCTACTCCAAGTGTTGCCCAAACATTGCCATATTTTGCTTGCTTGTTAGGTAGGTTGGAAAAGTCTTTTCTGCCCTCTGTCTTCCCTCCCCTGCCCCACGTACCACTCACTCTACCTGGAGGCTGGAGGACTGCTCAGGAGACAGGGCTTCATGAGGACGGGAAAGAGGAGGGAAACAAACACGTGCAACTCATGCAGGGAGCACAGGACCAGGAGCAACAGGTCCTGGAGAGAAAATGCAGGCCTGAGGATGTCACAGACCTGTACGGTTTTGATTTTGTTCCTCTAGCAGAGTGTTATTTAGAGGTAAATGTTCCTTCTGCCTTGGTTTGGATCACTACTTTATCATAGTCATGCGCCCGTAATGACATTTTAGTCAGCAATGAAGGTGGTCCCATCAAATTATAATGGAGCTGAAAAATTGCTGTCGCTTAGTGACATCGCAGCCATTGGTAAAGTTGTAGTGCAGCGCGTTACTCACATGTTTATGGTGAGCCTGGTGTAATCAGACCTGCACCACCAGTGGTATAAAAGTCTAGCACATGCATGCCTGGTATATAATACTTGATAATCTTAAATGATTGTTAATGGCTTCTGTGTTTACTATACTAGACTTCTTATCATTATTTTAGTGTATATGCCTTCTACCTATTTTTAAAAAGGTTAATTGTAAAACAGCCCCAGGCAGGTCTTTCTGGTGTTACTGCAAAAGAAGGCATTGTTATCTCAGGAGATGACAGCTCCATGCCTGTTACTGCCCCTGAAGACCTTCCAGTGGGACAAGACGTGGAGGTGGAAGACAGTGATACTGATGATCCTGACCCTGTGTGGGGCTGAGCTAATGTGTGTGTTTGAGTTTTCTTTTTAAGTCTAAAATGTTTTTTTTAAAAAGTTTTTAAAAATACAAAACTTCTAGAGTAAGGATACAAAGAAAGAAAATATTTTTGTGTAGATGTATCATGTTTGTGTTTTAAGCTGACTGTTATTACAAGAATCAAGTTAAAAAAGTTAAAGTTTATAAAGTAAAAAACTTACAGTAAGCTAAGGTTGATTAGTTTATTGAAGAAGGAAAAATTTTTGAGAATAAATCTAGTGTAGCCTAAGTGCACATTGTCAGTGACGTCTACGGTAGCGTATGGTCATGACCAAGGCCTTCGCATTCACTCACCACTCACTCACTGACTCGCCCAGTGCAGTGGCCAGCCCTGCAAACTGCATTGATGGTAAATGCCCTAGACAGCTCTTCCATTTTTTAAATCTTTCGTATTTGTACTGTACCTTTTCTATGTTTATTATTTTTTTATTTGTAAATTTTATTTTTTTAAGACAGAGTTTTATTCTGTCGCCCAGGCTGGAGTGCAGTTGTGCAATCTTGGCTCCCTGCGACCTCTGCCTGCCAGGTTCAAGCTATTCTCCTCCCTCAGCCTCCCGAGTAGCTGGGATTACAGGTGCCTACCACCACACCTGGCTAATTTTGTTTTTTGGTTTTTTTTTTTTTTGTATTTTTAGTAGACAAAGTTTCACCATGTTTGTCAGGCTCGTTTCAAACTCCTGACCTCAGGTGATTATGGGCACAAGCCACCAAGCCTGGCCCCTTTTCTATGTTTAGATACACATGTCACAGTTGTAACTGTGTGCCTCCAGTAAAATGCTATGCAGGTTTGTAGCCTAGGAGCAGTAGGCTACACCCTACAGCTTGCGTGTATAGTAGGCCGTACCAACTGTTTGTGTAAGTGCACTCGGTGGTGCTTGCACAGGTTAAAATTGCCTCATAATGCATTTCCCAGAACATACTCCTTAAGCCATGCATGACTGTATTTAATGGTGGACCTCGAGCAAGTTATTTAATCTTTGAGCCTCACTTCCCTCATTTATAAAATGTGGATGATAATGGGATTGATGCTTTAGGGTTATTGTGAGAATAAGAGAAAATAGTATGTGAAATGCACTTAGAATAGCTTGTAGATTCAGTAAGAGCACAAGCATTTATGGAATCTAGATTTGAATTCAAATCTGCCTAGTTCCCAAGCCATGTTCTTACTATCACACCCCAGGACACACAGCAGTGTGAAGCAGGTTATGCAGGTAGTGACCCCACTTTACTACTGAAGTAGCAGAGAGGCTGAATGAGGTTAAGTGACTACCTAGGATCCTGAAGCCCATCTTCAAGGCAGACCATAAACTGAACGCGGGCTGCTTACTCTCAGTGCAGAGTACTACCTCTTACAGTGTCATGTCATGAAGAAAGTTTAATATCTTGAATTATCTGGTTACCTCTTGTCTCATCAACTAGACTGTTAGCTGCTTGGGACTATTACATCCGCGTGCCATCTGATTATACACGCTTAAATGGTTAGAAACTTGAGACTTAAAGGAATAACAATTACTTTAGCATAGTGCCTCAGGTACATGTGTTATCTTGTATGAACATTAGTAATCAAATATTATTTCCCCAAATAAATTAATACATATTATGAATTTGGGCATCTGGACCATAAAACAAGTATTAAATGTGAAGTTTACACATATATACTTACCACGGGACCCAGCTGTTCTACTTTCAGGTACCAAAGGGAAGTAAAAACGAATGTCTACACACAGACTATGAAGGAGTTTTAAACGTGGTTAAAGAGGTCAAAGGACTGAATAGATACAGAACAGAAAAATCTGTGTGAATGGGATAAGGAAGTGATTTGGACTTGGATAGGAATTAATGTTTTTGTTTTGGTTTTTTGAGACAGTCTTGTACTGTCACCCAGGCTGGAGTACAATGGCACTATCTCGGCTCACTGCAATCCCTGCCTCCTGGGTCCAAGCAATTCTCCTGCCTCAGCCTCCCAAGCAGCTGAGATTACAGGTGCCTGCCACCATGCCCAGCTAATTTTTGTATTTTTAGTAGAGATGGGGTTTCATCATGTTGGCCAGGCTGGTCTCGAACCCCTGATCTTGTGATCTGCCTGCCTCAGCCTCGCGAAGTGCTGCGATTACAGGCGTGAGCCACTGCACCTGGCCCAGGAACTAATCTTTGTAATAGTCTAATGTGGAGAGAAACTCAATTGAGAAAATTGTTCTGTTTCTAAAATGAAGTCTAAACACATCTTTAGAAGACCCTCAGCATCGCTG